>REGL01000906.1:50500-61935 GCA_004194395.1 Aurelia aurita complex sp. Pacific | reverse complement strand
CTATTAGTTTGCTTCGATGTTCTAGATTTTGTCATTTGTGGCCCCTTCCATTGACATCAAAAATCTAAGAAGCTAAGGTCATTTGCTACCATTATCGATTCTTTGGTGGCTGACAAAGTGCTGGAACGCCTCTGTTCCGTACTAGGGGATCGTTATTTAAAGACACAAACGTAAAATTCAAGAAGCGTTATCAGGAACGACTAAAATCCTCGATCTCATCATGTCACAAACCACGTATTTCTAGCATTTCAACAAAAATTCACCGTGGCTACTATTCAAGCTGAATTATTTACTGAAATAGTTACTTCAGTACTGGGTCAAATTTTTAGTTTCCTGTGAAAAAATATTTGTATTTGAAAACTCCAGCCTTCCTTTCTTGATTTATTTTCTCGTCTTTTTCAGTGATGATTCAGTTGACGGAAAGAACAGAACAGACATTGCGACGCTTCGATCAGTCATGCTTGCGGATTCTTCTCCCCAGTTCACTCATCACCAAAGAGACAAGCATTTTCCAACAATCAAAGCTTGGATTAGTAAGACAAAAACGAAACTCACTCTTCAACCAAGTTCTAATCACAGTTTGGAATTCAAGGCAATTGCCATCAGTCCAGGTCTGTACGATCTAAATGCTTTTGATGTTTTTTATAATGGTGATGATGAAGGAATCGTAATCAAGAAACCTGATGATGAGACAGTGATTCGAGTGATTGATACATCGCAATCATTGACTGCATCTTTCACGGAACCGCCACTTATCGATAATGCCTAGAATATCGTTTATATTGAGTTAGAATACTGTAGTGTTAGGCCAGTGTGCCATGTGTACAATAAAGAGTCCCGGGGTAGGAAAGGCAAGATAACGCTCGAAATATTCAATAGATTAATCGATACACTGCAGTCATTAAATGCATCATTTATATAACTGCCTCGCACAGAAAACGTCTAGAATATCGTTCATATTCACAGTAATTTAGTGTTACAGGACGATATGGTATTTGTACGATAAAATGTTGCGCCATAAGAAAGACAAGGAATACTCATTCGAGTAATTAATACATTGCAGGGTGCATCTTTATAGGGAACTGCCCCTTACAGAGAATGCCTAGAATATCGTTGTTTATAAAGAAATGCTAGGGTTTTTTCAATTTCTCCATATGTAGTCTCGCAACTAGTACATGCAGCAAAATTTGAACCATACCCCTCCCCAGCTTGCACGTGCCTTCTCTTTGTGGCGGCCATTTTCCTGCACCTTGAAAATGGGCCACAACAAGGAGTCCACAAAAAGGATGTATTCACAAAGAATGCCTGTTGCAAAGGCCGCTTTAAGACTACGAAAGTTGAAGATGAACGGTTCAGAATTCTATCACACTATATGAGACCATTTCTCTAGAGCCAGTAAAGCGTGGGGAAATTTTTAGGACACCATATATATATGAAGAATTTGGTTATGGGATATTTTCAGGCCTGATAAATGATTATATCCATTTAGATTGGTTTAATTGTAAAAATAGTGAATAAAAGATTATTGATTTTAGTTTGTATATGATGCTGATCATATATTCATTTGATAAATATGAGCAAGAGAAAGAGAAGTGAACATTGTTAAGTTGAATTCTATTCTTTTATCAGCATATTTTTTCATTGCATCTAACGAACATTAAACTTCATTTTTTGTCGAAACAGTGATTTTGAAATTTTTTTCAAAGGTAATATCACACAGACTTTTCATCTTTTTTCAAAATGAAAGCATTTAGTTTGAAGACAAATTTTTTCACTTCACAGAGGAACAAACCAAAGATTCATATCTCTTACGATTGTCCGGATATAAGTAGATTTTTGACGGTTACTGTTCGATGACTAAGGCGAAGCCACCAACAAAATGCAGAAAACATTGTCATGTGCCCAAACTCTTTTACAATTTGAAGACGGAGCCCCTTTAAGTTCCAAAAGATTCCCACAAATTCCTACCATCCTAGCAGTGTTTCGTTTCATTTTTTGTTCAATTTGAATTATTTATACAGGTTAAAAAATTTCATACAAATATGTTTTCCAAACTGAAACTGACATGTTTAGAGTAAAGTAAAATTAAAGGAAAGCAACAAACTAAACTAAGAACAAAAGAAACAAACATACCTAATTAGCAATATAATACAATACAAAGTCTATAAAAAAGAATCCGTGTCCTTAAAGGGAATGTCAGCATATAAAAGTGGCTCAAGCCACTTGCGGTCAAATTCTAGCCTATCAGATATCAGTATTTACTGTTGACATAGATCAGTTACCCAAATATGGTTCCACAAATGTCACAGTCTTTGTACTTTTATTTTTATCACAGGCTTATATATGCTTAGATTCCCTTTAATACAGTTTGAATATTTCTGGGAATATGTTCCACAAAATTTTTTGTAAGCCAATGTCTTTGAATTTATAAAAGTTGAGCAAAATTTTGAGATTATTTTGAGACTTGTAGCCTATTATCCAGCCTATAATTCCCGAGGAATTCCTCGGATAACGGGCAAGGATCTTGGTGATGTAAATTCTGTCAAAGCAAACATGTCGCTTAACGCCTACCGCCACTTGCAGTAGTTTCAGTCGGCGACCAGCGCGTTAGCTTCATGCGCATGCTGTGTTGCTAGAGAGCCTGCGCAAGTGTGCTGATCACCGAAGAAAACTATTGCAGTGGGCGTCGGCCTTTGGGAAGAAGGCTGGGATAAAATCGATGTAAACAATACTCTTAGTAGAAATCTTGCTCCATCCCTTACTCATATTCACCTGACAGTACTAATATTTCACATCATATTTACATTCACATCCCTTATTTGTAGACCAATCAGAAACTTATTTGAACTTTCTAAAAGCATTGTCCACTAAATTTGTCTTGTCATGCATCGTTTGAATGGCTTAATGAACTTTGCTTCAAATTGGATTTGCTCAAAGTCTATTTTTCATTGTATGTCAATCAGTACAGCGAAAAATTATTACATTGTGGTGACCACATGGCAGTATTTATCGCTTGACCGATTACAGCCGCAAAATATTCTTGAAGCAAGCCGATTTTGTGCAGACCTAAAACCTCAAATTCAGAACAAAAGTGCTTTTAAGTGAATTTTCATCAACATACAAAGCTGGTTTAACCTCAGAGCTTTAGATGAATTTAAAGGCAGCTTGCATTCTTTTAATAGATGCATGAGAAATGCTTTGAAATGCGAGACCAAATAAATCTCTCTTGAATCTTCTTCATCAGGCACCGTTCACTATTTGAAACCATGGGTAGTAAGACACTTTTTTTAATTATAATCAACGAAAAGGGGAAGAAAACTCAAAAATACAACAGCTGTGCTGATCATGGTAGGAATAGACACTAGGTCATCGGAGTTCCCACCATGAAAGGCACAAGTTAGACACTGCAGATATGCTTCAGCTCTTATGCTTCTGCGGAGGATAAGTATATATTGTTCTTTGGATCTTCCGCAGAAGCTTGAAACTGCGGTGTCTAACCACCAATGATGAAACACTAGATCGAAGGTTCATTGACTTCAACTGATTTTTAAATGGTTCGTCGTGGTTCAATGATATGCCGTTGAGAGAAACTTGCACAGTTTTGCACTGATCCGTATATGCATTGATCACTAGAACCGCAGGGGCCTCCGCATAGGCTTTTGCTAAACTTCTCGTCTCCGCTCCTCAATAAGAGCTGCTGCGGATGAGGAGAGTACAGGCAGAAAGAAGTCTCGAAAGAGAAAATATTTTAATTTCCAATACTGTACATGTTTCGAAAATACATCGTCAATTTTTGTTTTCATTTGAATAACTTTTTTGCAATTTAGGAACTACGAATAGAAAATTTTCATGTGGAGTAATTTCGTAGTCCTTATATTGTAAAAGTGTTATTAAGCAGAAGAAGGACGATGTATGTCCAAACACTGTATTTTAAAACAACGCAAGTAACGCAATAAGACAGATTACATTTTTCGTTGTCAGGCTACTCGCGAGTTTCATGGTCACGTCATAAAGCGATCATCAGACAACTGACAACTTTTCTCATTTCTTCGGATTTTTGTTTACATTACATATGATGATGACATAGTCATACAGCTACTCTTTACTTGATTCCTGTTTAATATTAATTTGAAGACAGTATTTATTTTTGTATTTGGATTGGAAATTACAATTTTTTGTTTCTTCTTTGAAATTTCTAGCGAACTCGCTAATTTTCACAGAACACCCTTATTTAATGATTTGCTTTGATCATGATAGATCGAACAGTATCAACTACTTCCTCAGAAAATCTGTGCGCGCAATTTTCTCTCAAAGAGTTTTTTAGTCAAAATAATAGTCATTCTCTGCAACAGTTGTTGTTTTTTTAGTTTTTTACTTCCAATCTACGAAGACCAGTTTTTGAATCTCTGTGTCAAGCCAAACGCCAGGGATAAAACAAAAACCTCTTTATCGGAGGACATAGGAGAAAAACTCACAGTTTGGCTTTTGGCCTACTTTCCTGTTCTAATTTTGAGTCTCTGTGCCTAGCCAAACGCTAGGGATAGGATAACACAGAGACCTCTTTATCAGAGGACATGGAGAAAAACTCACAGTTTGGCTTTTGCCCTACGTTCCCAATCAACTTTCCTTATCCATAATTTGAAATTCTCTATCATTTATAACAACATATTCTCTATCTCTATAATTCAATAAGTTTGTTTCTCGTTCTTCTTTCACTTTGATAAACATCTTCTCCACTACAGTTGAAAGTGGTTTCACATTCCCATAATTGACTATAGTTTTGAAATAATCAAGATTTGTGCCTTTATCTAAACGATGAAAATACTTTACTGGGATGCCTGCTTCTCTTGACTGTTGAAATTCTGTGTTTGAATCCTGCAACATTGTTGCTTTCTCCGGCAATATTGTTTTGCCTTCGAACACATTGGTGATCCATTCTGCTTGCATCGTAAACATCTGAAATGGACATACTATGCTTGGCACTCCTATGAATGCCATTGATGGGCTATTTATGTTGAAAACTTGCTTGTAAAGTGGAGAGATTCTGTTTTCTTTAATTTGAACACCACATGATTTGTCTAAGAATGGCAAGTCATACAGATACCCTGTGCAAAATACTATCGAATCTACAGAACATTGTTGGCCTCCTTCTAAAATGGCATGGCCGTTGGGACTAATTCCCTTCAGTGGATCGCACTCTGCCACGTTAGATGGAAGCTCGCACATTTGCTTTTCCCCGCGATGACTAAGTATGACATTATTAGCTCTTTTGGATATTTCAACGGCGATGTCTCTTCCGGACGCACTGCCACCCAGCACCAGAACGTTCTGCCTCTCGAACACATCTGGAACTCTGTAGATGTGGCTGTGCAGGAGACGGCCCTTGAAATTCTCGATACCAGGTATGTCAGGAATGTCAGGCTTGGCAAAATGACTAACAGAGAAAAAATGATTGTTTAAGTTTCGGGAATACCATATCGGTATTCCCACATTAGGTTCTAAACTGAATTCATAGGAGGAGAAGGGTTGGAGATTTCAGTGTATTTGGATGTTTACAGTATAGGGTAAGGGTAAGATTCTGCAGGCAGCTTACTTGAAGCTGCAAGCCATCTTTGAAGGACGGTTCTAAGTTGAATTAGGATATAGATGGGCAAGTTAAATATCAGCGGCTTGGGTATATAAAATTAAAGTAGGTGGGACTAAAGGACAAGTTCGGGTTGCCTGACATGACGCCATCAAGCAAGGTTACTTTCTNATTCCCTTCAGTGGATCGCACTCTGCCACGTTAGATGGAAGCTCGCACATTTGCTTTTCCCCGCGATGACTAAGTATGACATTATTAGCTCTTTTGGATATTTCAACGGCGATGTCTCTTCCGGACGCACTGCCACCCAGCACCAGAACGTTCTGCCTCTCGAACAAATCTGGAACTCTGTAGATGTGGCTGTGCAGGAGACGGCCCTTGAAATTCTCGATACCAGGTATGTCAGGAATGTCAGGCTTGGCAAAATGACTAACAGAGAAAAATATGATTGTTTAAGTTTCGGGAATACCATATTGGTATTCCCACATTAGGTTCTAAACTGAATTCATAGGAGGAGAAGGGTTGGAGATTTCAGTGAATTTGGATGTTTATAGTATAGGGTAAGGGTATTCTGCAGGCAGCTTACTTAAAGCTGCAAGCCACCTTTGAAGGACGGTTCTAAGTTGAAATAGGATATAGATGGGCAAGTTAAATATCAGCGGCTTGGCTATATAAAGTAGATTAAAGTAGGTGGAACTAAAGGACAAGTGCGGGTTGCCTGACATGACGCCATCAAGCAAGGTTACTTACTGGACAACATAGGCCCAAAACTAACCTGATTCGGGCGCTTTTTTACAGTTAATAACAATATGATATTTCAGTTTGTCCAGAGTCAATTCCTGTTTTGTCATAAATCATGGCAATATCGGGCTTGCATCTTTTTTAACGAGGAAGATATAGAAAAGCATAGACCGTGATATTTCAGAATGAAGCTTGCTAGTATCGAAGGTCTTTTATTTCTTCTTGTTAAAGGAATTTTTAGCCCCTGTGCCAAAGTCCAGGGACATTTGTCTTTTTGAAAGAGGATTCACCAGGAAGTTTGGAGGTTCATCTATTAACCTACCTGATTTTACTTCAAAATTGTCACACACGACTATAGTTTTGAGGCCCTGTGCCACGGGTATACTTTCTTTGCCTCTGTGCGAAACTCCAGGGACTTACGAAAATTTTGCCTGAGGATTTTTCTTCAATGTCTTGAACTACCAATAGGTTTCGAGCCCCTGTGCCAAACTCCAGGGATAGGTGCCATTTTAGAGAGGAAAAAGGTGTGATGCTTTGCCGTTAGGCCTATTTTATGTCCCTCCAAGACATCTCATGAATAATATAGTTCCTTTTCCCTGTGCCAAACTCCAGGGACAAACGAAATTCAGAAGATTGTTATGAAAACTAGATAAAGTTTTGCTCTCCTGTTCCAAACTCCAGGGACAATTGGCTACACTGTATGAGGATAAAGAGTAAATGTCATGTTTTTCTTTCGGCCCACTTTATTTCACTTCAGGTCTTCAAGAGCTATTTATTCTCGAGTCTCATTGCCAGAACTAAAATCTTTTGGCACAAATGTAGTTTTTGAGCCCCAGTTCCAAACTCCAGAGACATTCGCCATTTTATCAGTGGATTTTTTTGTGGCCCTGTGCCAAACTCCAGGGACATACGACATTTTATCAGTGGATTTTTTGCGCCCCTGTGCCAAACTCCAGGGACAAGTGATCATTTAGCTGAGGATAAAGGAGAACATTTAATTCTGTTGTCTTTCGGCTGATTTGATGTCACTACATTGCCTTCAGTTTAAGCCCCTGTGCCAAACTCCAGGGGTTGTTTTAGCGTACGATACTGAGAAAATCTGGTGTTTCAGTCCTTTGGCCTACTTCGTGTAACTTTAAGGGCCAATTTATTTTTGAACCCCTGTGCCAAACTCCAGGGTAAGGAAGTTCCTTTCATTTCTTTCAAAGTTTCTGCGAAGAAACGAAATTCTGTCATTTCAGTTTATCCCTTTGAAGAAATGGGGGCATTTATCTATTCACTCTTATGGGAAGATAAATCACTCCCTTGTGAATAACTCACCCATTGCATACAACAATGGAATCGAACTCGTCCACGTGGAACTTGTTGTGCTCTTTGTTGACGGTTGTAACTTGCCATTTTAAATCATTAGTCGCTGCTGCCAGTTTGGTATCTCCCATGCTATATCCTGCACCAGTTGGTTTTATGCTGTGCACTTTCGTGTTGAGCTGCACATGTTTGTGTAAGTCATTCTCTGTTGCGTATGCTTTCAGGTATTCCAGGACATCTTTATGCTTTACGAATGACTTTTTGTGAGCTGGAAATTTGAAATCTGGGTATTCCATCAATTGTTTTGGCAGATTCGTGCTAAAAGCAATAATGTAGGTCGTTAGACTGATTATATTTTCGTAGGTTATAGCTATTTTGATAGACTGATGGACGCTACAACAACAATATTAATTCACTTCAATTAGATGAGGGTAAGTTGAGGGTCCTTGTGTAGTGAGGCTAGAAGATCGTTACAAGGTTTCCGAACAAGCATGGAAGTGTCGTTTTGAGGAGAGCTCATTGGCCTGATGGTCAGTGAAATGGATTCTGAAAAATTAGGTTTGCTAGTGTCAATTGCCAAAGAAATATTGAAAACGAAGACAACTTTCAGACGAGTTAAAACAGAGTAAGACCATGTTGACATTGTACGGGTACAGTTTTAATCCGTCACAAAGATTTTGCAAATTTTAGGTACCCGCTAGGCCCACGACTCCTGCCGTCTTTGCATTTTCCAGGGACTCTTGGCAGAGGCAGGGATATACAAGATTTGTTATGACGACGGTTCTCACAATCTTAGACTTAGTAATCAGAAATTAGGAATATTTTAAGCTGGGGACTGTCAAGAAGCAGCCTAACGACATTTATTAAATATGCAAATTAAAAGCCGCTTTTTTTAATCTTCTCTTGCAGCTGCTCTTGTGAAATTTCATTTGCATCTGACCTTTTTTATCATGAAGGATTCAACTCTTGAAATCCCATATGAGTAACAAGCGGCTGAATGATGAGTAGTCCTTAGGGACAGGGCAAAATTTATTATATTACATGGCCGGTGGAGAACAAAAATTCTTGCAAACAAATCTGCTCGCCCTTTATGAAATTATTGCCAAAAAACCAACTGCCCCGTCACCCTTTCCTTTAAAAAATGTATCTGCCCCGTATTCATGAACAACAAATGTTATATAGTACCACAGATGAATTAGCCAAAGACCATAACAAAATCAATTCTTGCCTTTACGAGACTTTGTCAACGAAGAAATCGACTTTGAAGATGAAGAGAAATGACTGATGAATCCACATTTTTGGCCTCAAAATGTGCCATTTCATAGTTCAAACTTCATCTTGAGCTTATAAAAAGGTACTGCCCCGTTCATAATTGCTTTGTAAAAAGTGTTGACCCAGTTCTGTACAAGCTAAAAAAAAGTAGTTGCCCCGTTACGTTTTGCACCGGCCATGTTATAAAATAAACTTTGCACTGTCCCTTACTGTAAGATACTTATCTACATGACCCTAAAATATGAAAATATATATTGGCGCATTAGAAACAAGAAGCATCGGGAGTAAGGAAAAGAAACAAATCAGAAATAAGACACAAAGAAGAATATTGACAAATATCGAAGCTGATGCCCCTGTGAGCAGAAGGCAGATCAATCGCTCACTTTTATGTAACTGAACCCGAACTGAACTGAACTCTTTTATTGAAGAGGCTTTTGCTGGATTCAGGCGGTATTTTCTTTGTGGGCTTTATTCGAAATTCTTACTTTAACGGTTCATGTGACTAGTAACCCTCTTACGTGTGGATTTCTTCCATAACCTTTGTAACCTAGAGGTCAAGGGTCCCTCGCCAAAAAAATTAAGAAACTCTAATGCTGGGAATGATCACGTAAAGAACCTTTGTCACATAGGGTCCTTTGCGGCTACAATGCAGTGTCTTTGCTTTGAAATGTTCACGAGGGCATAGGTCGTTAGCATGAAGATTGTTGTGAAAGTAGCAAGAAACTCCGGGTTCTCAAAATGTAATAATTTTTAAGACACGAATTCTTTGCTTCTTATAAAAAATGTACCTTCTGAAGGAACAGCAAACAACAAATTGCCGACCCATTATATTACCAACCAAGGAGCGTAGCTCGGCGAACGATAGTTTTAAGTGTGGTTATGCTTTTCACTAGTAAAATTCGGTTAGCTGTGACGTCAACCCGCTCAACTGTGAACATTTGGATGTGTTTTCGACTTCGACCCAGCTTCAGTTTCACAAAGCAAGGGCACCTGCTTGAAATCAATCTAAAGTTACTACACTCTTTTCTTTTTATAAGAATAATGTTTATAAGAATATTCAGGCTCAGAATCATCCAATTTTCAAGAATATTATAAGAATATTGCCAGCCTCAGCTCGCATATTTGTGTCTCATTTTTCAGCAGTTGCCTGTTTTGTGATGTTCATAACAGAGAATCGCATGACTGACATAAATACTTTAAGAATATGTTCAGGCTCAAAACGAAACTTTCTTAAGAATATCGAGGCTGGACAAAATTTAAAATATTCTTATAAAAAAAGAGTGTATCTGGGAATCATAAGCAAGAGATGTCCTTTTATGAAGTTTATGGGGCACTAAAGGAACTGAAAAGGATTCTTCGTATAGAGTCCTTCGTTTTTGATTCCCTTGTTTAGAACGAAGAAAAATAGGAGCTAATATTTTGATTCTTGTCATGGATATATTCATTTTCCACGATATAAATTGAAATCTGATCTTTGCAAAGTCTCCTGTAAGATTACTGAGACCCATTGACTCTCTGACTTGGATCCTCTGCACAAATGCCAAATTTCTCGCAATGGCAGCAACCTATTGCTTTGAAAGAGTCAAATCTGGCGAATTTTAACGCGAATTTTAATACTCGCAAAATAATCTACAAAAAGAGAAGTCTGTCCTCTGACAGTTTCGAGACTTTCAAATTCACCGATGTTGAAAATTTCTGCATTTTGACGTTTTCACTTGCCTAATTCACTCATCAAAACAAATACCATGAAAATGATAACATTAAAAATAATACTCTTTTTAAAACTTTACCGTAGACTCTTGTACATGCTGGAGTTAACTTCATTGTTATCCCTAAGTTCTTCAACGCCTTCCGGACCATATTTTGGTTGTGGGATATTTCCATCATAGACCCATGTTCCTCCAACTTCCTTTCCTTGCTCGTATGCAACAAACTTCTTGATTTGTTTGCTTGCAAGAAGATGTCTGGCCATGCAAAGACCAGCCGGTCCTGCTCCTACAACTGCTACTGACTTCATGCTTTAGTTTCAAGTTCTTTCCTCACACATGACACATGGAATGAGACTGAAGACTGAACATGGTAAAGACAAAAAGACCGTTAATCTTATATCGAATGTTAAGATTCGAACGCTTCTGATTGGCTGTTTGCCCAAGCCCATTAATTGTTCATGAAACAATAACATTATACAGTTAAAAGTTTGTGAAAGGACCTGCTACGGTATAATACAGGTTGGTTGGAATGAAAGAAGTGCATAGTTTTAGGCATGTTTCCAGCTATGACCACCATGACCACAGTACTTCTAGCTATTACCACAGGATGCCTTTGATGCTTTTATAGAACGTGTGCTTTTTAACTCAGTCATTTTCACCACAAAGAAGGGGAAATTGACCCATCCAGCACATGGTATCCAGCACAAGGTATCCAGTACAAACTATTTTTTGGTATAAGAACCCGATTACAGAAAACTGTCAAAGTCTCTTCTATGAGAAGTTAAGAAACTTTTCAATTTTTTTTTTTTTTTTTTTTTTTT
>REGL01000906.1:37947-49200 GCA_004194395.1 Aurelia aurita complex sp. Pacific | reverse complement strand
TTTTTTTTTTTTTTTTTTTTTTTTTTTTTTTTTTTTTTTTTTTTTTTTTTGCAATCAAGAAGCCAAGAACAGCAGCCTGGTTCCTTGCTTCACCTCGATCGAGTGAGGATATTTGCACCCACGGAAGCGATTTTTTTGTTATTTTGGAGCTAATTTGGACCTCTTCTACTCTCCTCCGCGAGATTTCTTTTTTTCAGTGGTTCTGTATTCCATGGTCCATCGTTTCGTTGTCCGTAAAGACCTTACTTCAATGCAATGCAATTACTGCAATGCAGAGTATGCAGAGGGGGGAGATCGCCATCTAGTCCGAAAACGAGGCTCATTGTTTTGGCGGGAAAATCCTTGAGTTTGGAAGGGGAAGTAAAGTGCAATGGCTGACACGAATACAATCGAATGCCCTGTTTGCAACTGCAAATTTGCTTCATCAAAAATCAATACTCATGTCGAATTATGCTTAAACAAGGTCGAGAAATGTTCTACAAGACGCACGGCAGGGTCTTCGCAAGAAGAAGTTGGTGCTGCTGGGCCTACCGCTGAATTATCTCCTGCAAGTAGCCTGAGGAGCTCTCCTCCTAAGCAAAATGAAGATGCAGCTACTACTACAGTAGATGGAGTAGATGATGTAGAATTAGGCCATAATGTGCCATCAGTAAAACACCAGCAAGGCAGTAGTATGGTATCTACAAAAGGAAGCAAGAAAACAGATGCAAGTAAGAAGCAAAAGAAAACATTTTTCACTTCTACAAGATCACTTTCAGATGTCCTTGGCAAAAGAAAGCAAGGTGACAGCTTGCAAATCTCACCAAAAGAAAACACCAAGAAACAAAGAATTGATGAGAATGAAGCCAGAAACAGGAAAGAACCATGGCCAAAATTCCCAAAGTCAAATGGCTCAAATTTGAATGCAGAATCTCAACAGAATGAAGCCAAAATTGGTGTTCATAGCAAAGACAAAATAGACCAGGGGAAATCTAATATAGCTGGCATTGAACCTGAGAATCAAACCAGAGGGAAAATGGACTCATCAAGAAAAGATAGATTTGTCAAAGGGTATTCCGCTAGCAGAGCAAATGAGACCAACTTCATTTGATAGCTATTTTGGCCAGGATGATGTAATTGGTGAAAATACAACTCTCAGATTCATCTTGCAGTCTGAAAAATTTCCATCTGTGATTCTGTGGGGACCACCTGGTTGTGGCAAGGTATGACAGATGATAACGCTAAATATTGCAGCAAAGAACTTTTTACCCCGATGCGTTGCATTCTTTAACCAAATTCCTAGAGTATCATCTAAGAGACCTGTCATTGGAATCTGGGGGGGGGGTACATGACTTGTGGATGGACAGGGGGTCTGTCGCCCGGTTTTCAGAAAGGTACCCTCTTGTAATGACCAAAAACTTGCCTTGGTACCCACTTTTATGATGAATTTTGGTGCGAAACTGCCTATTTTTAGCTATTTTGCGAATCTCTGCAAAACCCCATCCATGTTTATGGAAAATCTGCCGAAAAAAGAGCTTTTTTTAGAGAATTTTGGGCCCTAAAACCCACCCATATGGGTGGCACATACCTGTACCCTGAACATGTTATGTACCCCCAGGATTGGAATGCAATGATTCTTGGTAAGAAGTCTTCCACCATCATCTTTAAAGTTTGAATGTCTATTGGAAAATTGATGGCAACCTTTGAGTGGAACATTAATTGAACTTGTAGCATTGGTCAGATAGAGTTGTTGCCAGGACTTAAGTCTACCTGAAAAAAAACTAATTATTGATAATGTGTTACTGTCAAATTTTAATACAAACAGAACTTGAAATAACTCTTGCAAAATTTTTCAAAATCTGAAAACTTTACATTGTACAATTTTATCTTCAAGAGTGGGGAAATGTGAAAGTTTTTTAATCTTGGCTACAATTTCATCAGGATTGGGACAATAGGGTATCAGGTAGAGTGCAAAACCTCAAGAAATGGCTCATGCCTGGAAAGGGGCAGACTAAAGATTCCAGTTGGAAAGTTTGTTAGTTAAAAACCTAAGGTTTTTTCCAAAAATTTACTTCCATCTGCAAGATTCCAAGGACTGACCCTATATGTTGCATTAATTTATGTTTGGAAATTCATTCATTATCTATTTATTTAATGCAGGTTAAAAAATGGCAGTGCCAAGATGGTTGACGTGGACTGTATTTTCGTTGTTAGGAATTTATTACTCAGACATTAAATTTCTTCTTTCTGAACAGACTAGTTTGGTGAACATAATTGCTACAAACTGCAGAAACAGTACAAATAAAAGATTTGTTAAACTCTCAGCCACCACTTCAGGAATCAATGATGTTAAAGAGGCAGTAAAGATTGCTAAAAATGAAGCCATCATGTTTAAAAGAGAGACTGTGTTATTCATTGATGAAATTCATAGATTTAATAAACTACAGCAGGTATGTACTATTTGTGGCATCTAGTACAGGCCTTGCACACATTAGCATGACAAAGACTCTCAAGGATTTTCAAGAATTCTGCACCTTATGATAAAGACTTCTTGAGCCATATAAAAGACTGTAAATTTTTTAAACAAGGATTCTTAAGAAACTAAAGAGCATTCTTAGGCAGGAAAACAATGTTATTTTTCACAAGGTCTGTGCTGTATATCAGAGATATTTAAATGTTTGATATCTTTTATTGCAACCAGTGTTGCAAATTGCAAAAGCTCAAGAAACATACCATGATTTTTTAAGGCATCATATCACATCTAATATTGCACCAATTTTAAAGAGTACAGCATTAAAGGTTAACTTTATTTTTCAGGTGGTTGAGCAATAACATCAAAAATTTTGAAAATCATCTCCATTACAATTCCTGAATATTGTCCTGCTTAATCATCTTGCTGAATTTAAAAATTATCTCCAGTCAACCAATGGCATTAGTCAGGCATCCTGTATTCTCTGGATGCCTGACTAATGCCATTGGTTGACCATTTTATCAGTCTGATTTTAAGATTTGAAATAAAATGAAAAAATGAAATGTAAAGTTGAGCTCAAATATAGATTCTGCATTTTTCAGGACTTCTTCCTTTCCCATGTCGAAAATGGAACAATCACATTAATTGGAGCAACAACAGAGAACCCATCATTTCAAGTCAACAATGCACTCCTTAGCAGATGCAAGGTGATTCCGTTACAAAAGCATACAATACAAAGTATAATGAAGATACTGGAGTCTGCTGTTATGAGCACAGGAGGAATTATCATTGATCAAGAGTCATCTGAAGCTAAAAGGTGAGGAAGTTACTTGTTTGGCTGTGCTCCTAAATGTTTGCCCTATGTTTTATGATTTCTTTGGATAATGTTGTACTTTATTGTCCTGAGAAACAATCTTTAGAGTTTTATTTTGACAATGGACTTATGCTTTTAAGATACATCTTAAATCTACCTCAAAAAAGTAAAACATATGGTATATAAATAGATGTTAATTTGTACTTCCATATTTAAAAAATCCATGCTAAATATGTGGACTATTGGAAATAGTTAAGGACTTGTTGCTCATTTGAAAAAGATCATGCAATTAGCTTGATCTGAGAGGCTTTTTACTGAGAACATCAACCTGGGTTGCAGATATTTCTGAGAAGTTGTTGAATGCAAGTCCATATTTGTTAGTTTCTTCGTCTTCTTTGAACGATTTTTACTGAATTATTCTTCATCAATGCGACTAATCTAAAAAGAATATACAAATTAATAGATGAATAAATTAAATGTTCAAAACTAAGTGAAAGATCTTCGAACACAATTTCAGGAAATCATTGAATTGACAAGCGTTACATTTACAAATGATTCACGTCGTTCGGATTTCGCAACAAACAATTTGAAGCCTTAAAAGTAAAGATATCGTTGTTCGATTTTGTTGTTCATTGTTTCAAGGGATTGTGTTTATTTCTGGATGACTGAGCACCGTTGCTTATCTGTTTATATGGACTTATGTGTACTAAACTCTGTTTGAGCGCACTTACATACCTCAATTCTTCCTGTTAAGGAGATGACGAAGATAAGTAGAGATGCCGTACTGTAAGAAGTCTATTCTTATCTCCAGATTTATTTGTGATCTTTTGCTAATCGATGTGAGCTTTACCTAGGATTTCGCATGCGACATTACCACGCAAAACTAAAACAGAATACGGAATTGGATTTCACGGAAATTGGCCAAATCTTGCACGAGGTCAATTTCTGCTGACGAGTTTGTTCTTTACACCAAGTGTAAACTAAACCTAACACCTCCGTAAATCTTGATAATCCACTGAAAGTACAAAATACAGTCCACATAAAATTTTAGATTTAAAGGCAATCTCGACACAGCTGAAACTTTATAACGCTGCACAGACAACCCATGTGAAAGAGAAGTGCTCTTGGCTTTGCAGTTAATTGAGCTAAGCCAATCAGATCACATAAATTGCATCTACGGAATAATGCGTTTGGAAGACCTTACGTTACGTGAATAAAGACACCTTCATATTTGATCTAGCGCTATTATTTGGCATATTCCTTTCTGTCGCTTCCCGAATTTCAGTTGATTTTACATATTGGAATAGGCAGTGTTGTCTTGCACCTAGATAAACAACACTCCTAACCCTTTACAAAAGTAAAAAAGAATTGAATACAAAGCTAAGCTTCTTCTCTTTCGAAATTTACGTGATTTTGATATTACTGGAGAACAAAGGAAGGCAGGGGTGGTGAGGGCTAGGGGGGCTACAGCCCTCCTCTGTCGGAAGATTCCTGGTGCCACCCCTGAAGGAAGTGCTGCTTTGAAATAACCATATATGTTGCCTTTCCTGTGCCATAAATCAGCGACCACTTGTCAGATTGACTCAAACAATACACTCATTTTTTTATAAGAAACTAAGGTAGGCTGGTAGGCGAGTTTCTTAAATTTTTGGGCCATTTTGCTACCACAAGTTTCTTACGTGTTTCTTATATTTTTATTGCCGGAAGTTTAGAGTTGATTTTGTCTTGTCTAAAGGGCTCCCAAATTACTTAGTAAGTCTCTCAAAACGAATAAATAACATGATTCGCACTCAAAATATTGTCCAAACAGTTGCTGTAACTGTACGATGTCAAAATATTTTTGAGTGTGACAGGAAAATTAAAACTGAAAATTACAGAAGTTTCTTAGCTTTTTTCAATTCAGGTAGGGTTGTTTCTTAGCTTTCGAAAATTTGAGCCTACCGTTTCTTATAAGCGGTTACTTATAAAAAAAATGAGTGTATCTCGAACTCTAAGTTGAATCCTATCCCATGCAACTGTATAAAAACGGGACAATTGATGCTATAGCTCCTCCGTAGCAGTTACATGAACGCTCCTCCGTAGCAGTTACATAAACATCGCACAATTTTTAGAGACTTCCTGGAGTGGAGTTTGTAATTTACGTGAATAGATAAATAATGTTATAATTTTTCTTCGCCAGTGACATCGTTTGTGTATTGAAAAACGCTTTGGAAGCATTAGCAAACTTATGTGATGGTGATGCGAGATCAGCTTTGAATGGGCTTGAAATGGCTTTAAATTTACAACGAAATTCTCCAANGCAGTGTCATAAACATCGCACAATTTTGTGGGACTTTTTGTGAGTGTTTCTAAACTTCGAGCCTTCGAGCCTGGAGCCTTCGAGCCTTGTGTTTGTAGTATTGTACTGGAGCTTGTAATTTACGTGAATAGATAAATTATGTGTTACTATTTTTCTTCGTCAGTGACATCGTTTGTGTATTGAAAAACGCTTTGGAAGCATTAGCAAACTTATGTGATGGTGATGCGAGATCAGCTTTGAATGGGCTTGAAATGGCTTTAAATTTACAAAGAAATTCTCCTACGAAAACATGCATCGATGCTAAAGACATTGCATCAGTATACCAGAGAAGTCACGTGCTTTACGATAGAAATGGAGAGGAGCATTACAACATGATATCAGCGTTACATAAATCAATACGAGGCTCAGATGATAATGCTGCTCTTTATTGGTTGGCAAGAATGTTGGAAGGAGGCGAAAATCCTCTGTACGTGGCAAGGAGGCTGGTCAGGATCGCAAGTGAAGATATTGGTATGTAGACTGATTGCATATTCGTAGTTATCGCTGTTGATAGACTGATGGACGCTCAAACAAAACCACAGTTTGAGCAAATAATTCTGTTCAATTGAAAAAATGTACAAGATGTTGTTGTCTTTGTCGTTTTTGTTGTTCTTGCGATAACTAGTACTATGTCGTAAGTCTAATTTGTATATAAATTTCTTTATTTTGGAAGTAAGCCAAAAAGCAGGTCCTCCAAAATCTCACATCTATTTCTGATGATATCACGGGCAACATGAAGATCAAATGTTGTTGGCCTACCTTAGTTTTGTCCGTTATGGCCTAATGCCCAAAAATCAACAACCTTCGCAACATACCTCCAGTCCTTTGTTGACCAAAGCATGCTTAGAATCAATTAAATTTTGAAAGCACCATGTTTGTTCTTCTTCTGTGTTCATCTGCTCTCGTATTATCGAAAATGCCAAGGCACACTGCAAGCAATCCAGCTACCGGCCATCACTCCTAGGCCTAATTTTAAAATTCGCTTCCAGGAGGTGCGAAGATTGTTGACATTAGGCCATAACAGACAAAAACTAAGGTAGTCCAACATTTAATCTTCACGTTGCCCGTGATATTATCATCAATTCAGCATTTCGAAGAGAATCAGTAATAAGCAGTAAGCACAGATTCCAGTTAATGTTTAGAGTTACTTACAAACTATGTTCAACGTTTAGAACCAGTAGGACCTTGAAATAGAAATAAATCTTTACAGCTTGGAGAGTCGAAATTGTATACCCAAAAGTTAGCTACGAGCTCAAAACTGGAAATGAAAATCCTGGACAGGCTTTAAAAGAATAGAAAATTAGTTTATTTTTGTAATTTCGTCTCTCTCTTTTTGTTGCATCATAATTAATGGTTTAATGTAATTGTAGACTGTAACTGAACTTATTATTTGCTTGTATAGGTTCACGGTAATGGCTTTAATACCCCCCAAGTGTGTTCGATCTTATTTTCATTGTTAATTTTCGTACTTTTTATGAGTCTATAAACTTTTAAGTATCCTCCTCACCCTCCTCCAAGTTCTTGTTCCAATAGAGGCTTTATGAAAGCCATATGCACCTGCTATGAATTTACGATCACTGAGAAACTTATCATTTCATTTTATTTGCAATGCTGGCGTCAAAGGACAGTTCATAATTGTAAAGATGAAACGTCGTGGCACGTTGCATCTTCGAGATAGTGGTTTGCAGCTACAAAATATTATTGAATTTTTTTCACCGTGGCTGCATCCCATATATGGGATTTGTTTCATGACGAATGAATGTATTCCTGTGTTCTCTTCTTTCAGGCATAGCAGACAGCTCTTCTCTCTCCAAAGCTGTTGCTGCGTATCAAGCCTGTCATTTCATTGGAATGCCAGAATGTGACGTAAGAGCATTTATTTTCTACCGTGTGCGCCAAAATAAACTATGCACGTTTGGCAGGCCACAATAAATCGTACACTTGACCGATTTTGAAGATTCATGACTTAATCTTTAGCAAAAAGCCTGAATTAGATTCTAGGATTTTTTTCAAATTTTTCTTTTCTCAGTTTTTAGCGCTAGAAGCGAGTTTCTTAAAATTGTCGTTCTCAAAAACACTGAAAATGATCAAAAAACGTCGTATCAAGTTTTCTAAAGAATCGATATGAATGGACAAAGAGAAAAGTTGTTCGTAGTGAGTTGGGATTGAGAAATCGATTAATTGTATCGATTAATCGTATCGATTAATTAATCGATTTCTAGATCCCAAATCGCCACGAAAAAGTTTTCTCTTTATCCATTCATGTCGATTCTTTACAAAAATTTGATCGACTTTTTTTTATCGTTTTCGAAAACGAAAATTTTATGAAACTCGCTTCTAGCTCTAAAAGCTGACAACAGAAAATCTGCAAAAAGTCCTAGAATCAAATTCAGGCTTTTTGCTAAAGATTAAGTAATGAATCTTCAAAATCGGTCAAGTGTACCATTTATTGTGGCCTGTCAAACGTGCATAGTTTATTTTGGCGCATCTGGTATCTGTGCAATACTTTCTCTGATTTTAGCCAATGGTGAAGCTAGTTATATTTTGGTCATGAACGATGCTAGCCGGTCGAAGACGATTCTTCGTGACCAGTGTCGGATCAAATCAAGGTCTATCATAAAACATTGTAAGACGATAGCATGAGTTGCTTTTGATTGACACCGCAACGATTAGCAATCACAAACAAAGGAAATTGTCTTTACCAGCAATTCAAAACAAATAAAGTTGCAAAAGTTTCTCTGAAACCTAGGTAGCTACCTCACTCGGTGTGCATTCCAGAAATTGTTTTCAGGAGCAAATATGAGCATAAATCAGAAGAAGAAGGATATATCTACACAACTACCTCGGGCATTTTATTTATTTGATTCAGAAGCTGAGCAGTAAATGTGTTAATTACACACACACAAAATAGATATATCCTTGTTGGTCTATCTCAAAGTAGATGTCACTTAATCTTTTATCAATGCAAATGAATAGCACTGTTGAATGCTGAAGACCTATTTTAAACATCGTATTTTTGCTGTTTCGAATCGAACTGTATTAAAAACGGCAGAATCTGCTGTGTTTAAAAATCTGATTTAAACATCGTCTTTTGCCGTGTCGGATTGAGCGGCAGAAATATGATGTTTAAATCAATTCGTGTCTCTGCCGTTTAACCAGATTGCGGCTGTTGATTTAAACATCGTTTTCATGTTGAATTTAATGAACACTTGAAAATCGTTAAGCAGCATCTATTGAATTCGACATGGCAAAAATACGATGTTTAAAACTAGGCCTAAGTCATATGATTTTTCAAATGAAATATTTTGGCACACCCAGTACATTAGCGCTGATGAACTATCCTTATTTGCATCCGAATTTTAACGTTTTTAAATTTCATTTCAGGTCATCTTGGCCCATGTCGCCGTTCATTTATCACGTGCCCCGAAATCTGTCGAGATTTACAAAGCCTACAGGGCAGCTAAAGATAACATTCGAAACAACAAAGGACCATTACCAGGTGTTCCATTACACCTGAGAAATGCACCAACAAAGTTGATGAAAAATTTAGGATATGGAAAAGATTATAAATATAATCCAGACTATGATGGAACAGTTGAACAGGAATATTTACCGACGGAATTAAAAGGTGTTGACTTTTTCGCAACTTAGGCCATTTTGATGAAAGATTGAAATCTGACAAAATTTAACGTCTCCTAATAAGGGAGATAAAACTCAATTCGATTGATAGCTCATTCTCAATGAGGGATTGATCGAAAGCTGTACTTTGAAGCAAAATGTGGTATTTTGCTCTGTTTTCAAAATTGGAATGAATATCTTGGGTTTATTCATTTCAGAATCCTAGCGATGTTTTTGTTAAAATCATCAGTTCCTCCTGGTTTAAAAATTCTATAAGATGAATACGTTGAATCATGTATGCCTTTTGTACACGGCAGTGACATTGTACCTAGTGGACATTACATTAATTTTTGTCAGATTTTAATAAACTGGTTTAGTCTCTGAAGAGAATAATAACCCGACCGTGTTGGAAGTGCTGGTAGAAATTTCAGGAATGGAGCTTGTGTTTGCCTTGCAACGACCGCCCTACTTTGGACCCTGAGAACAGCTCAGATATTTTGCAAATAGTTGGAAAGTTTAACAAGATACTGGAAGGGAACTTAATTTAAGTTTCATAAAATGTGTCCTCGCTCAAATAGCTGTGATGTAGCAGTGTTGGAAGTGCTGGTAGAAATTTCAGGAGTGGAACTCACTTTTGGCCTGTGACGACCGCCCTACTTTGGACCCTGAGAACAGCTCAGATATTTTGCAAATAATTCGAAAGTTTAACTAGATACTGGAAGGGAACTTAGTTAAGTTTCATCAAATGTTTCCTCACTCAAATACCTGTGATGCAGATAAATGTGAAAACTTGAGAAAAATTATTCCCGAACAGTTTTTATTTTTCAAAAAAATCCCAAGAAAAGTCCTGAGTATGCTTAAATCACCCGTTCGGCCGTTCACTTGCAACCAAGTTGCACTCCTATGGTGTTTAATCTCCACATATATTTTGTAAGGCCCCTTATAACAACATATTATCAGCAGATGAAGTTTGTTTTATCAATTCGTTTTGTTGTATATTTTATATGATGCTGGCACTGAAATTCATTGTTTCTTCTGTGGAAAGTCTATATCTTATTGGACTTGCGGGGCCTGATTATATGAGGCAAGCTGGCTCGGTAAAAGTGCTGGCTCGGAAACCAGCTAGCTCAGTTTCCTGGCCTATTCCACATAAAATGTCACTTGCTATAACATGGAAGTGAGCCGGCCCGGTAAGCGAGCTTGCTCACTTCGATGCCGTATACCTAGCCTGCGCGCAGTGTTTCTGTTGTTTTGATTGTAAAGTGAACGAACGGAAACAGAAAGACTGCGCGCAGGCTACCGTATACCGGGCCAACCCGCTTCCATTCAGGCCCTAAATTCTATCTCGGCAAACGAGCCAGCCCATCTGCCGGGCTAGCCCACCTTCACATAATCAGGCCCTGTTCGACTTGGGCAAGTCCAATATCTTATTATCTTTTTTTTTATTTATATTATTTAATCGATAGATATAAAGTTATACATGGTATATTGTACCAAAAACTAAATCTACGAAGATAACATAACAAAACAGCAACAGCAAATTTAAAATAATTAATTGTAAGCTAAGGTAATCAGTTGTTAACCTGGAGGCGCAAGGGTTAAGTTGAGTTGAGAACGGATGCTCGAAATATCATGGATATCAGATCAAAATATCTTGAACTTGATCCTTTCTTATCATCTTCATATAAATTATGTACCCGTACCCAGAACATGTTATTTACCCCCCCCCCCTGGAATCGCAAGCATCTTCGGCGAGGGGCATTTCACTCCTTGGAAAAAGCGTACGAGATCTTTTCAAAACAAAGGGATTTGTAAAGATTTTTGATGGATTTTTCTTAGCCTTGCTTTTTATGCCTGCTGCCTGCCTGCTGCTTGCTGCCAGGCTAGATTTTTCTAGAAAACAAAAGGATTTTTGCCAAAGGTGTACGGGATTTTTAAGAGGGAAATGCCCCTCGTCTTCGGGTCTGACGATCGACGTTAATATCGTGACCTTTCCTCTTTCGATTTATGCTTTCCACTTTCAAAACATCTGCT
>REGL01000906.1:12770-35242 GCA_004194395.1 Aurelia aurita complex sp. Pacific | reverse complement strand
CCACGCTGCGGACGCATCCGCATGGAATCGCCGCATGAAGGAAAACAAGGTAAAAGCATAAATTTATGTTATAAAAGACCAAATCTTCGCCATAAATATGTTCAGTGATGTCTGAGGAGTATTTTGATGTATAATTTCACTATAATACGGAGGTTTAGGATCCACAGGGAAGGAATATTTCGGGCTACACAATATTTTTCACTGTGCGTCGAAGATTTCTAAACACAGATCTCGGCCTCGCGTCCACCCTATCTGGGGACGACTAGCGGCGTTTAGGGAATTGAATAGATGTACTGTTGCATCTTTGCTGCATGTTGCACTGAAGCAGCATCTAGTCCTTCACCTGGTGTCATTAAAATTTCTATGTAATACTTTTGACAGCTTTTATTTATGCTTTTTTGAAAAAAACTTTTTTCGATTACGAAATTGCATCATTAATTAAAATCATTAGGCCTGAAGATTGTCTTGGGGACTGAATATTAGCTCCCTTTCACGAAAATCGAAGGCCTAATAGACTACCTGTACCATAAATTGCTTACTAAAATGCTTAGCTATGCCTACGGAACGAGGAGGAAGTACAAGGCATTCTTAAACAGTTAAAGGCCCACATTAAAATACCTCCTACAGCTAACATCTTTTTTTCTCTTTCAGGTTGCAAAATGATCTTGGAACTTTGATGGTGAGTCTCCATTCTTAGCCCTAGAGAAAAGTTGGGATTGCCAGGCAACAGACTTTGCCTTTTCGGTGCATGCTATGGACGAAAGGGCTGAGGCATCACAATGTCTGCGTGTGTGTGTTTGAGATATATATTGACACATCTTGTCACTTGTGACCCAGTCTAGAATCAAACCCCCTTCCGCCAAAGATCTCTGGTGGGCAAACTCTTTCTCTCCAAACAATAGAAATAACACTAAACAAAAGGAACTAACTGGTGTGAATCTTTAGTTTAAGGCGTACACTGATTAAAGGCTTGTCATCAAGGCTTTTGACAACAGAAAATTCAGAGCAACCCAATAGAAATTAAAAAGGTGTTGCGTTGGGGAATTTTTTGCCTTGATCTTTTACATCTAAAAGAATTTTTGTTGATTTGATTGGTTGATTTATCATGTTACCCAAAAGAGCGTTGGTAACAAATTCCCTGGTGCTATCTCTAGCGCAGTCATCTATTACATCAGAGAATCAAGCTCACTGCATTTGCTTGGAGCCTTTTGTCAAAGGGATCCTTGTCAGAGGTCTTCAATTCTACCAGTTGAGAAAAAGCATGTGGCATTTGAGAAATACTGCTCCCTGAATTTCAAAGCAATAAATACAGTAGAACACTGTTTTGTTTCACCCCCTGAGATTTCATAATGTACCAGGCTTTAATCAGTCATTTCTTCCTGTGGATGAGGGAGATTTTCTGCAGAAATCCCCTTTCAAAAACCTGCAAAAAGAAATGAAAACGAGGAGCATAAATGTCCTTGGTTTTCCTTCCTATCAACAATGACTCTTACAGATATTTGCATCTCTTTTGAGGATGGAATCTCCCAGAAAAGGTTTCTCATACACAGGGGAAGATTTTTTCATCCTCCCAAGAGGAAAGTAGGTGCTAATGCTTTTTAAAGTCATTGCTGTAGCATACAGTAAAATACTAGGGACATTTTGTCATGCATATGAGGTTTTTGAGGTTTCTCAGAGTGAATTTCTTTAGAAAAGCCCTTGTAAAATCTGAACGGAGTGACTAATTTCAGCCAGGAAAAATTCTAAAAAAAATTGAACATGTTGGCTATTCAGTCAGATATTGTAAAATATTGTTGCTTTGATGTTTAGGGAGCAGTAGCCTTTCAAAAAGCTTTTATTTTTTCTGACTCACCCGGTAGAATTATTGTCAAGGATGATGTGAATACCTGCATGCAAAGATGAATCCTACTCTCAACTACCAAACAATCATCCCTTCCTGCTTTTTAATTTTTGATAAATTATCCAACCCCACCTCCAATTTTATTCCAACCCCTCCTTTTATTAATTCTTGAAAAATTGAAATGATAGTGAACATAATTTTTGAATAGATATAAAAAAGATACGTGCACTAAGAAAATGACTATTTTGCAATATTTCAAGCCTCCCCTGATTATTATTGTTGTATCAAACCATTCCCCACTCCACCCCCAATTTTTCTCACAATATTTCATTTGATTTTTCTTTGCTGCAAGAATTTTCGGACATTGAATATTTCAAACTGCAAGAAATTTTAAACACCAAAGACGTTTCAAATAATATGGTCCACAATTTTTTGCTTTTGATTTAGTGTAGACAGAACCCTTTCAGTTGTAACATTTAAAAATTTTGCTTTACAGATAAAACCTGTTGAAGGGGTGTCTGCATTTCCATCAGGAGATAATCTATTTCATTGGACTGCAACTATTGTTGGAGGTAAAGATACAGTAAGTAGAGTTTGTTTATTTTTTGTGCCCAGAGCTTGAATAGTCCACATGGGCTTCACATCTTTAAAAAGGGTGCTGGGTGTAAATTGCCTTTACCTCTTTCTGACAACTGATTAGCTTGTGGGGAATGTCAGGTGCTTTGCTGTATGATTTAACTGCGAATTTTCTTATCTTGAATATTTTCAAAATGGTAGCGATTTTTCATCAAATTTCAAATGAATGAATGAATATCAAATTAATAAGGAATAAATGTTATAAAATTTCTAAATCCTGAACCGGAAGAGCAATTTCTTGCGCAGAAAGCAGGGGAATCGTCACTGGGAAATGCTAGCAATTTTTTTTGTTTGCTTCAAACAGTCCAGCCTTCACATTGACTATAGTTTATTGCAGAGAAGAAATGGAATGTTTTGTGTGCGGACTAGAAATAAACATTTTACCTATACTACAAAAGGGTCTGCATCAAGTGATATCTTTGTTCGTTTGTTTGTACACATTCAAAAATTCTAAAAAATGTATAAAAGATTGTATTTTTGTACTATATTTTTAGGAGAAATACAGCTTTGTGCTTTCGGAACATTTAATTCTGATGATGAAGCACAGAATTGCTTTGAAACGTCAAACAAAAATAATATAACCATGAACTAGTCAGCTAACTTCAATTTATTTTAATTATTTATCGTCATAACCTGGAAATGTCTCAAAATTAACTTGTCAAACTTGGAATGTCTTTTTGAATATGAAATTCAAATTCAAAAAGACATTCCAAGTTTAACATAAGTTAATTTTGAGACATTTCCAGGTTATGACGATAAATAATTAAAATAAATTGATGTTAGTGGACTAGTCCATGGTTATATTTCTTTTTGCATGAATATGATTATCGTCACAATTCTTGTACTCCGTATCTTTGCACTGTTATTCTAAGATTGGTCATTTCCATTTTTCATAGCCTTATGAGGATCTGAAATACAAGATGTCACTGGAATTTCCTGACAAATACCCACATGAACCACCCAAGGTCAAATTCACGTCACCATGTTTTCACCCAAATGTTGATGATAAAGGCAACATTTGTCTTGATACTTTAAAGGTAAGTTCTACTGAGTGAGTTAAAAATGCAGTTGAAAAATAGTTATGATAATTCAACATCCAACCAACTTAAAATCCTGACTCCTTTAACACGTCCTTTAGCGTAATTTTAAGAATGTAGTTTAAACTCAGTGCTCTTTTTTGCTTCAAACAAACAAAGTTCTAAAATTACTCTCTATGAGCTTTGCAAGAAAAACTTATGAAAATTGCATTTGAAATTTGAAAACTTACAATGCCTGCCAAAAAGTCTAGAAATACCTTGGCTAATTTTGGCTTGTTTTGCAATTGTTTGGGGGGAAGGAGTGCCTTTATTGATGGCTCTGGATGAAAATTTGAATGAAAAAATGTTTTCTATAATATGTATAAAGAAATGCCCTGATCGTTCCAAGGGCTTTTAAAAGGAATTGTAGCTTTTTTTTGTGCATAAGAATTTTAAAACAGTGGATACATGGTTTAATTTGTCTATTTTCAAAATTCTTTCAAATACATGCTTGAAGATGATTTTCTGTTCATTTCAACGCAGTCTGTCATGCATTTGATTGGGTGATAATGACAATACAAAGAATAGGGGAATTGAATGGCTGCTGATCCTGCTGACTTTCTACGACCATAGAAAGTGAGAACGATTAGCCCTCCTTTGTTTCAAATACACAGATTCACAAAGGAAGCCCTTGTGTTGAGCTCTGACTTTATTGCAGCCAATCAGAAGTGCGACAGACTGCCTTTAAGAAACATTGCAATTTCGTTGTGCAAAGTTGAGCAGTTATCCATTTTCTTCAAATTTCTGATTTGAGCCAAATTTCTAGTAAGGCTAATCAAGTCTTTATCCCTGATTCTTTTCAATAGGACTCATGGTCTGCATTATTAGATGTCAAAACCGTCTTGCTTTCGATTCAAAGTCTCCTTGGAGGTATGATGTATGCTTATATGCTTATATTTGAACCCTTTTTGGTTGTCAAATGTCTGACCTATATCGCCATTAATTAATTTGCTTTTATGGCTATGGGAAATTTGTAAAATTAAGGTTTTAGTAAAACCAATCCGATCCGAAACCTGTTAAAAGTATTCAAAAATGGAGGAACAATTTGACTGGCAGAGACAATATATAAAGTACACGCCTCTGACGCCTCTCCTTGCCATGGGAATAGATAACTTTAGAGTGCCTTCTCCGGTAAGTCTCCTCTTTGGAGCCTCCACAATAGAACAAGCGCCACACGAGCGTAGAGTTTTCGCAGTATTTAACAATTATAGATATTTCTGCTATCAATGAGTATTTATTTCTTGAAGATGCCCAGGAAAGATTGGTGCGTTTTAAAGGCTGTTGAAAAGGCGATTGTTCCATTTTATAACAGCGAAAATGCAAACGTATCTCATAGCACTGCGTTCAGGGTTATTCCGCTTGATATACAAGGTTTTCTTAGGGCTTTGGGAATATTAAATTCGCTTCGACATTGCTTATATCCTGATGAGTCAATAAAAATTCACGGTATCTAATTTTACAATAAAGATGCAATTGGAAAGCAGTTGTTTAATTTTCATGTAACGCTGTTTGAAAGAATACCGTTCCCTTAATATTGTAAGAATAGTATTGAAAATGTCTTGATTGATTTGCTGGCATGTTCAATAGACTTAGAAATTCACCTGGCTTAAAGACACACTGTCGTGACGCTGATTGGAAGAATGATACAATAGATCTGAATAGAATTAGGCAAGCTTCAGTAATTTCGCTGTACAGTGAAATTCACGACGATGATAACGATCTGACTCCCTTTATCCTCGAAACAAACTGTGATCTAAGAGCATAAAGGCCTGGCAATCATTCAAAGGCCAGATGTTTTGTGAGTGATTTCAACATCACGACCAGCAGCGAATCACAGCCACAACAGTGTGCCTTTAAAAATGCGATTCCCTGCCGAGTTTTTGGGAAATGTTTTGGAGGAAGCTCTTTCTACAAACGGCAGAAATGGGTGAAAGTAGCGATCAAATTTCGTGGGGTTTCCTGCCTTACAACAATTACAATTAAATATTTTAACACGTGCTATTATCCTCTTGGGAAAACGGAATGTGTAAGAATAAATTTGTAACGCTAGAGCTAGTTCTGTATACCAACAATGCTTTTCAGATGTAGTAGTTTTCAGAAAACAAGGTTGTTGTGCGTGTTGTACGTCGATTGTATCAATAAGAGACATAAATTCATTTAAAAACTCGACTTTGTACGAAGACTAAGGTTTTAACGACGTTTCGAGCAGAACTCTTCATCAGGTACACTTGTAAAAACGCTTTTAACATCCTCTCATTCTTTACAGAGCCAAACAACGACAGTCCATTAAATACATATGCTGCGGCGTTATGGGAAAATCAATCAGGTGAGTGTTGATGTCAAGTAAGAAAACTTCGTTAGATCAATGTCCGGAACAGAAAATTTGGCAGGGAAATGTTTGGCCAAATACTTAAAATTTCGGGGAAGACATTTAAACTTTTTGGTTTTCCTAGAGATAGCATAGTTTTTGAATAATTTGAAAAAGGAAAGGCCACGATACCAGCGTCGATTGTCGGATCCGAAGATGCTTGCGGTGACGAATAAATTAATAAGTTTAAAGGCAGAAACACCGCAATACAACAAAAACAACAGCAAATCGCAGATTGCTGTAACCATCATATCTAACCAATCACGTGTTATTTCTCCTTTTCAAATCGCTGTACATATTCAAATTTTTCTATATAACTGTTACTGTAATATAACTGTTACATTACTGCCCTGAAGAAGTCCTGCATGTCAGGACGAAATATTGGCATAAAGTTTATTCAACCATTTGCTGTTGTTTTTGTTGTATTGCGGTGTTTCTGCCTTTAAAATTATCAGTTTTTGAATGCCTGAATAAAACTATCAGATTTGGAAGGGTATTTTTGAAGCATAAAACAAAACATGGCAGGATATAATTAAAGCTTTCTACAATAAACTGCTGATTTTAGTTTACTTATTTTGTCAATGAGATTAACCAATTTATACTTTTCAACATGCTCATTCAACATTGATCGGCTAACTTTTAACGCAGTAAAATCTCTTAAGCAGCATAGCAGCAAATTGTGGAAAAACAGCAGACAAAACCCCTTAAATACCAGCATAGGGCTCAAATCTTTCAAATCTTTGCAAATGTGAGTGTAAAATTATGTGGCATTTTTCTTTGAATTGAATGGCTTGAACAGAACTTATCGTACTTTGCTGTGAATCTGCCGTAGAAATTTTTAGATATCTGGATTTTTCTCAAAATGACGACGATTGGATTATTTAAAAAAAAATCCATGGAAATTTTGAAAAATTTAAATCATCGTAAATCCTAAACCATAATAGCGGGAAAATGATATAACCTTCTAGAAAACCATAGTTTATGAACGTCTCCAATGTGGTGGCAAGCAGGCATCTTTAGCTTTTCTGGTTTAGGATAACAAGGGCAGATTTTGTAACACAATAGCATGAGATGCTTTTGTTGACAATTGAATTCAAAGCGATTAGTGGCTGCAGACAAAGGAAATTCACTCGACCAGAAATTCAAAACAAACAAAGCCGCAAAAGTTTCTCTAAAACCCAAATAGCTAGCGCGCTCGTTGTGCATTCTAGAAATTGTTTTTACGAGCAAACATGAGCATACATCAAAAGGAAAAAGATATATCTACACATCTACCTCGGGCAGTTCATTTCTTTGGTTCAGAAGCGGAGCAGTAAGTGCTTTAATTACACCCAAAAAATAAGAGAATTGAATCGCCTCCCAATCGGCTTTTGAATCGAATAAATTAAATGCCCGTGGCAGATGTGCTTCTTCTTTCGATATATGCTCAGGTTTGCTCATAAAAACAATTTTTGGATGGCACAACGAGCCAGCCAGCTACCTGGGTTTAAGAGAAACTTTTACGGCTTTGTTTGTTTTGAATTACTGGTTGAGAGAATTTCCTTTGTCTGCGATCGCTAATCGCTTTGAATTGCAGTGTCAATCAAAACCAATTCGTGCTATTGTCTTACCAAATCTGTCCTTGTTGTTTAGGATATAGACATTTGATGACGTCAGATCCTCAAATATAACAAATGCCGCCATTTTGAAACTAATCAAGATATCAATAAATTGCCTCGGCAGATTTACAGCAAAAAATCCTAAGTTTCTTTCGAGGCCATTTAATTCAAAGAAGCTGTAACAGAATTTACACCGACCGTTTTAAAGATTTGAGCCCTACGTTTTAAATACCGGCTCCGATGATGGAACATTTTGTTGACTTATAGAGACATCACATTTATGATATCAAATATGAGTTACCGAATGTTCCGATTGAATATTCAGAAAACTCAGATCTTGATAGCCGCTATTTGGTTGCTCATCGCTGAACAGCCAAATTTTCCTGCTAAACCCGGGGGGGGGGTACTTGAATTAAACTTGTACAGGGGTGAGCTCGTGAAAAATGTTTCTTTTACCCTGCTCCAGAATTTTTCGCTCCAAATGATAGCCGATTCTAGAAAAATTGGTGAAAGTATACTCCAAAGCATGAAAATTTGACCGACAAACGACCCGATCTAACAAAATGCCCCCCCCCCCCCCTTTTGGCATATTTTGACAACCTTCTTTGGAAAATTGCCTTATTTTCATATCCCGTGCTAGAAAAATTTGGTGAAAACGACACTCTGAAAAACGGTACATCCCCGTCGGACAAATATTCAAAGTACCCCCCCCCCCAGGCTACTAAATACCCGATTTCCAAAATTGCAATCTCTGAACTTTATTTTTCAGAATACCAAGCAACCGTCCGCAGGAAATACGAAAAAGATGTTCGACCGACTCTGAGCGAATAGATTAGCGAGAATTGGACTTAGGACATGTAAATATGTTAATTTTAGTTTGGTTATAAACGTGACTGCATAACTACGAAACATGCATAGATAACATGAGAAATTTCTTAAAAAGTTTTGAACAAAACTCGACAAAAACAATACTGTGTATGCAAATAATTAGAAAATTAGAATCATGGCCGATGATGTGCGAGTTTTTATCTAATTTCTTTCTGATTTTTTTACTTTGCAACTGTGAGCCAAATGTCGCATGATGTAATATGTTATATTTAAAGAAAAAGTATCATATCAGTAAATTTTTGGGCTTACGTATCTAGACTCATAACCTGGAGTCCCTTGTTTCCATGTGCTCTTTGACTTGATGATGGCTCCTCGGTTAACAGAGACTCATGATAGTACTCTGAAAATCCTGACCCTAATTAGGCCCCCAAAACACGGTTCTCAGGTAGAGTAATCAGATTGCAAGACTTGTGGATTACTCCGTTTTTATGCGTTCACCCAGTGCGTTTTCAAAAACCTCTGTTTTTGTGAATATCCACATTTGATAGCGTTTTCGAAAACCTCCGTTTTCGTGCCTTTTTTGTGCAGATCAGTGTGGACGCTTTCATAAAAACGGAGGTTTTTTTTGTCTGTTTTTGTAAAAAATGGAGCAGTGTGAACGGGGCCTTTACTCAGTAAACTCGGGGCTTTGAGGTCTTCTGTTTGAAAACCGTCTTGTAGTGGCTTACCGCCTATCTAATATTATGACTATGGTTATAAATCTCTTTGGAGAAATCAAAATCTTTACTATAAAGCTGCACCCATTTCTATGACCTCAGCATTCCATTTCTCAGGTTACGGTTCACCTCTCTGTACACTTTCATTGCGCTTTAGCCAGCTTTTAGATGGAAAATTGATACTGTGAAACAATTTTTAAAATGCAGAAACCTTTCGGAAGCTTTCTAAAATACACCGTCAATTTTAGCGATCGTGTTAATTCTCCGTTCAAGCGTCAGAATTAATTTCTGGGCAAGCATTTTTCGTTTTGAAACTCTCCGTTTTTGCTGTCCGCACCACACTAATTTGTTTCAAATGTCTCCTCTTCGAGATGGACCCAAAAAGGGAGCTTCATCGACGAAAACAAATGGCAATGAGTTTGCATACACCTTCGTCTATTTCTTGTTACCATTGTCAGTTACAAATATCTGGAAAATGATACACATTATATCGATGATTATTGGCACTCAGAAACGAACAAGAAAGACTGATCAATTTCTAACCAACCAACCTGCAGTATGGAAAGAATTAAAGAAAGAAAGTATTAAAGAATTTGCCACAAGTTTTGTCTGCCAATCTCATGCAAAAGAATTACTTGCATGTCAGGTCAAAACAAAGCAGCGAGGGGTGGACAACTCGAAAACCGCTATGGTTCCTCCACAGCGCCATGGCAAAGCAGCAGTTTCTAGCTTTTGATCAATTCAAGCAGTCATACAGCTTATAAGAAGCGGTAGACTACCTGCATTTGAAAAAGCGAAGAAATTTGTAATTTGCTGTCCAAAATGTTTTGACACTGTACAGTAATAATCACTGTACAGTGTCAAAATATAGTAAGAGCTACTGTTTTGACATTATTTTGAGTGCAAACTATCTATATCATAACTTGTTTTGAGATATTACCAAGTAATTTGGGAGCCCTTCTAACAAAAGTAAATGAAATTTACACTTTTGACATTGAAAACATAAGGAACTCAATTAGCAACTTTTTGGTAACAATTGTCATAAAAATGAAGAAACCACCTACCAGCCCTGGACCTTAGTTTTTTCTTGTGAAAGAAATGAGTGTATTCCTGCATCTCACTAAGTTGGTTTTAATTTGCATTTAACTTGTAATCGCTGCTAACTTTTAATGTATTTGAACCAAACTTGGGACCAAAACTTTGCAACAAAAAGGGTGCGGTCTGTTCTCTGCAAGAGTACTCCAAAACGAGGCACGTTGACAACAGGAGTTTTGGAGAGAAGGAAGTCAGAAAAGCAACGACCGAAGAAATTGACCTCGGAAGGTTCCCGCTCTGTTTCTCAACAAAATCACGAAGCTCACGGCCAAGCAGGGATGCAAATCAAAGAATAAAGCAATAAAACTGAAATGGCGCCGTCCAAAACTGATACCAACGTGTTAGATGGTAAGAAACGTGAACTTTATCGCATTGATTTTAACTAGGCCATTTGTTTGTTATATTGTGTGTATTAGCAAACTATCCAGTAATTTCAAAGGGCCTACGTTCTAACACGGAAAAGAATTAAAAATAATTACCATGGGAATTACGAAAATTAATACAGTCCTAAATATGATTATGAGGACACCAGAGTTTTGTTCTTTGGGATTTAATTTTTGCATGATGAGCAGGTTTGTTTTTGAGAGGTCAAGGATTAATTCGAATTGAAGTCTAATCACTGTCGAATCCTCTCTGTAAAGTCTCTGTAATACCCAAATACAATGAATTATGCATTAGTTTATGCAGAGAAGGCCACAATAAAGGCTGGACGTTTGTTTAACTCATTTAAGGTAGGTTTTATGTCTAAAAAGCAGTGCTGCTTGTTATGACTTGCAATGAAGTTTGTTAAGAAAAATAATGTAAATTTCCAAAAAATTACAAACAATAATAAAGTAAAAACTTAAGAGGAATTTTCGGAGCTGAACCCCAATACGGTCTCATTGAACACAACATCATTCCTTCAAAGGCAGATTTCACAAGGAAAGTTTTGAGCAAAAAGCAAACAAAATTTTTGAGCAAACTAATATCCAGGGCCTGCACAAATTAGATGAAGGATTTCTCTTGCAAAAAACCTGTTCAAGCTGAATTTTTGATATTTTATTTCTAAAGTACACCCAGACGAATTTTTGCACCAGTGAAAATGTGTCTCAAAGATCTTCATTGAATAGATCTAAATGTTCTCAATAGATCTAAAGCTGGGTGAAAAAATTTGTTGGAGTGCACACCCCCGTACAATTGAAGGTCAAGTACCCCCCCACCCCCGGAATTTAAAGAGAACATCCCAGGAGAATTTAAAAGGATATGTACGTTTCAGCTAAATAAACAACTGCTGTCAACATATGTCCTTTTAGACCTGATAAAGAGGAGATACAACTGTAAATACATGAATGAATGAATAAATAAGTAAATAAGCAGAGATACACTATCAATTCAATCAAAGTCATAAAATGTATTCCAATGTAAAATTTACTTGAAAAATGAATTTACTTTTGTTCTCAAAATCATCCGCACTTTCTCTGATATCTTTAGGGCATCTTTGTCATCCAAATCATTTGAAATGATCATTTTTATGAATTTAACCTTTTTAAACTCTCATTGTGGAAAATATTTTATCTGAATCAATGGCAGACAAAATTCTGCCAGTCATATGGACGCCAAACTTGGGGAAAAGAGCAGAGAATGTGTAAAATGACCTCATTATCCTCTCTAGCATGAGGAAGTGGTTTGATACATTAGCTTTTGACATGATAAATCAAGAGTTAGATCCTTAAAGAAAATGCCAAGTGTTGCCTTATTTTGAGAAATGTCACAGGGAGCCAAGGGGACTCTTGACTTGCTACAAGTCTTTGTTTGCTTTCTATTCGTATTGTCATGGTGTATAGTAGGCGAACGATCTTCCTTCTGACTCCTTCATTTAGTACCCTCTCTGAGACACTTGATTACTGCGTTTTCTGAGATTTATACTGAGACTTATAGCAAGTCAAGGGTGACTCAAGTCATCAATTTTCATGCATGTGTGCACAGTTTCAGTTCAAACGACATATGATATATCTGTGAGCCAAATCATTTGAAATGATCATTTGTATGTTGAGTTTAACCTTTTTAAACCCTCATTTTGTGGAAAGGAGGCTTTCTTAGGTCTCTTGGAATTCTTCCAGCCTTCGGAGTACAAAAGAAGGTTGCCAAACCTTCAGAAGTTTGTTTTTCTTAAAGTTCAAAAGACAGTGTGTTCCACATATTTTGGAAACCTTCATTAAACAGGAGCACCACAAGAATGTGGTATTTGCCAAAGAATGGCTTTGAGTCTTGAAACATTACCTTTTTTGGTAAAGTAGCATTATCAACTGGAGCTGTTTGCTTCCAAACATAGATATTGTGGAAGACGTCACAAAGAATACACCCAGATGTTTAACTTAAACAAAATCCACATAAACAATGTGCTTGAGAAATGGGGCATTGTGCTTTCATTCGCAATGGCATGTGCTTTCTTGTAGCTTTTGCAAAATTGATCTTTTTCCAGACACATATCAGCAATGTATAACAATTAAGACATTGTTGACAAGACATATTATTTATGGAAAAACGTTTTCATGAAGTGTGTTTTTTGTTCTGTTCAGAGATTCAGAAGACCATTGCACCAAAGATCGGAAATGTCACTTTCTTGAAGAAGGTCAAGTTGGAGAAAGGTGGCAGCAAATATGTGGTGAGGGATCTAGGAAAAAAATGTCTTTTCTTACTAAGTTTACTAATCGGTGTCATGACAAGCATAGGAGTGACAGACTCCATTAGCAATTCAGCAGCTGTGTGTGATCCAAGTGCCTAGTGCTAAGTTCACAATCATTTTCACTCTCATCAGTTAGTTAGTTTTTATCTAATCATTTTATCGATTATATATATACTTTGTTTGTAAAATGCTTGTTTGAAGAGAAGCATTTTAAAGAGTGAGCAATGAGCACCTTGTTGATAATAAGGCATGGATTTGTCACTTTGTCTGGTACACAATTAGGCTAGATTAATGAACTCAAGTGAACTATATTCTTTTGAACTTTGCTGAATGAACATTTCCTTGAAAAATAAATGTGCTTAATATTTTATATCCATTCTTTCATCATATTGCTATTAGTTCTCCATCATTTTAATTTCCAGGCCATTTCAACTTCAAGATTTTTCCTACTTGCAACAAAAGCACCATACAAGGTAGAATTCTTTCTTGTATTTGATTACATTGTTACAAACTCTATCTATATATAATAAAAATTGATATTTCCTAATTTGCTGAAGGGTGCTGATCTAGAAGTTCTTTGCCTTTGCAGATTGAATCAAGCTTTCATCTCCTGGAAATTCAATCAATTGAGAGCTCAAAACCAGCATTGGTAAGTTCGTAATTTTGTTGCAATGGTAGAGACTTGGTACATTTTTCAGCATTACATATCTGTCATGAAAGTATTTTCCTGATCATAGGTGTATACCTAATGATGTGTGATTTACCAGCCCCTTTATTTGCAATCTTGTCTGAATTGTTCCAGTGGAATTCTCCAAAATGATATTATAAAATCTTGCCTAAATGTAATTTTGGACAAATGTTCTTCCATTCTGCTATTATTATGTGCTGCACATATTAAAGTGTTAAGTGTGTCACTTTATGTGTTAAAGTGTTTAGTTACTGATGTGCCTTGACTAACAGAGACTGGATAATTAGCACATAGTTTGTATTACATGCTTTTAGTTTGGTTTGATTTAAATTTGATAGTTCTGTAATTTTTGACAGCTTCATGTAAAAGTTTCCAGTGAAAAGCAAGTGACACATGTGATTACAACAGAAGATGATGATGATGCACATTTTGTCATTGCACACCTCTTCGCATTGCTGAGATATAACTTTCCTGGATCAAAGAAAGAGTAAGTTTTCCTCTGCATCTGTCGCTAAGAACTTATTTTTGTAGTTATCTAATTGTCTGACTGACTGTATTATATTGCCCTAAAGGCAGAACTTTTGAAGTACCATTAGCTATATTCTGAAAAGAATCAGAATCAAACGATATTTTGCTACATTTTGTAGAATTTTCGAATGTGCACAACAGTGATAGAAGCTATAACGCCACTCAATTGAACCTCACGTATGAAAATGTATAAAAATAATGCTCAATCCAGGCTCTTTTGTAGAATAGCTAAGAGGTCTTGCACCAAATGAATGTCACTTTTTACTGAGCGAAAATCGTTTATTTCTTGCAATCCCAAAGTTATGAAAAACTGCACTAAATTTAGAAATATAGCCAGGTTGTTTTTTCAATCTCCACCTTGAAGCAAACGATTTTTTTAAAGTTGTTTGAGCTCTGAGGCAAGCAGTTTTGTTGTAGATAGCTGTCAAAAAGTGCTGTTCATTTCTGGCACATCAGCTCTCTTATGACTGAACTGTCAATTCATTCTTTCATATGCAGTCTTTCATACACGGTCTGACTGATCTCATTGAAAAAGTCCACGAGTGTAATTCATGGTGTTTTTCATACACGAAGATGGAACAAGAGTATCACAAAACTAAAGATGTTGTCTTTCCTCTTGAAAGTTTATCAAGTCTGATTTTAATACGATCTTATGGAAATTCAATTTCTCTTTTCAGCAAAGACCTTCAATTAAAAGTTGAACCAGCTGACAAATTGGACAAAATTAAGAAATTGTCTGAAGCACTTGCTAATTCAACATCTGATTCTGAAATTGGACCATGTGGTAGGTTATTTTTGTATCAGGAGTAAAGTTTCACTTTGCACGAAATTCAGACTATTAGGGAAGAAGGGATGTCTACAAGGGACTCTGGTGCAAACAGTAAGGAAAGTGTTCCATGGTACTTTGAAAAATTTGAGGGGAATGTCGCTCCTTGCAAATCTCGTGCACCTTTGACACAATTCCCTTGGCTTTCAAGAAAGAATTTACTAGAATTCCTGTTGTTGTCAAAAATCTCGTACTCTTGTCGAAAAGAGTGGTACAACCCTCGGAAAGTAGTTCTGACGGTGCTGACCTTTAGAAGCCTTCTTATATGAAGTAATTTCCTCAAAAAACGCCTATCAAGTGACCTTTTCTCATTACATGCCCCAAAAATTCCAACTGCCGCTTTAATCTTGTTGGCAGCAGTTTCCTTCCAGTTCCTATTTTCCTTAGATTTCCTTCATTTGTAAGTGCGCTGTGCTTGGAATAGTTAATATACGCCAATAAAACTACATTTCAGTTGCTTCAAATTTGTTCCTCATATGTGCTGATTACCACGCCACTGGTGCTGAAATTATCCAGCATTGTCCAACACATTCTGCTGCTTCTTGATCTATGATAAATCAAAATTTTGTTTTTCTGCACACATCGAGCAAACCCTGTATATAAAAACATTCAGTTCACCGTGCAAACACTGTATTTCTTTGACTAAACAACACGGAGAGACGAGAAAGTTTACGAAAACGTTTCACTTAACAGTTATCACACTAAGTTTTCCTGTAGGATTGCAACGAGAGGAAACAAGAGACAACGTATAGCATAATTTGTAATGCATAAAATGCGGAAGGTCACGTACGAATTCCATTTGCTTTCAACAAGACCCCTTTGTCCAGCTAGCAGCCACAACCAGAGGTTCACAAGCCGCTACGAAGGAGTCTTGATTTTATTTTCTAGGAAAAGATTAACCAAAACAATGCACTTCTTACCACACTAAAATGATCTTTCATGCGATATAACGAAACTCGATCCTGTGGCTCCTGGAAAGCTTTTGTTCTCTTATACAATACTTCAGTAATATAACTAGGGATTCATCCCACAAAGATAAACTTTAAGACCTGCCTTTTGTCACAATTTGGACCCTTACTACAAATATAAAGAACAATGGCATTGTCAAATGAATGTGAAAGTGTAAATGCGTTTGTGAGTGAATGTTTCCTTCGTTTGTAGGTGGCTTCTCGCAGTCTTACAGTTCTGTATGTGATCTATATGGAGTGAAGCCTATGGCTGAACTTATCTGGGTATGTATCAGTTTCATTGTGTATTTCTGTGCAGGTATGTGCTAGTGTCTGCGCTACTTGNATTTTCTAGGAAAAGATTAACCAAAACAATGCACTTCTTACCACACTAAAATGATCTTTCATGCGATATAACGAAACTCGATCCTGTGGCTCCTGGAAAGCTTTTGTTCTCTTATACAATACTTCAGTAATATAACTAGGGATTCATCCCACAAAGATAAACTTTAAGACCTGCCTTTTGTCACAATTTGGACCCTTACTACAAATATAAAGAACAATGGCATTGTCAAATGAATGTGAAAGTGTAAATGCGTTTGTGAGTGAATGTTTCCTTCGTTTGTAGGTGGCTTCTCGCAGTCTTACAGTTCTGTATGTGATCTATATGGAGTGAAGCCTATGGCTGAACTTATCTGGGTATGTATCAGTTTCATTGTGTATTTCTGTGCAGGTATGTGCTAGTGTCTGCGCTACTTGCACATTATTAGGGCAGTCAGAGCCACGACCAACCAGGAAAGGGAACTGTAAAGTCTTTGGTTGAATTCGATTGAGGTGCACACTTGACAGTTTTTGTTCTGAAGTTTTGCACTTGATATTTATGGAGTCTTTGGCTGAATTTTTATGTTGGTATCAATTTAATGCAATGATTTGCTAGTGTTTCACTGTACCCCCAGGTAATTATTGGAACAAGAATTATAACTAGAACGGCAAAGGATTTTGGCAGTTGTCAATTTTAGTGAAATTTATTCGCGACTTTGTTGTTATTTTCCTCGCAGCAATAAGCTACGTCCAAGAATGGTTTGTTCTGGAACGCTCGGTTGCCATCCTTTGGTTTTTTGCTTTAAAAACATTAACCTCATTTGCACAGTCGACGAGGGCTAATCGAAACCTCTGTTGTCAACGGAGAATAATGTTTAGGACCTTTTTAGAATTTCAACCTCAAGATTCAAGAATTCGAATTATCTCGTTGGGACTTCTGGCAACTTGTGCGTTAAAAAGATCTGATATTTTGAGTTTTAAAATCATTGACGACCTGAACTAAGAATTGCTTGTAGAGGTTTATTCAGACGGTTAAGAAGAGGATATTTCATTCAATCTCTTTAAAAGGGGAATCAATATTTTATTACCAAAGATCGCCTTTCGTCTATCATTAACCTTATCTCTATGAAAGGCAAGATGTGTTTACCTCAAGAGTAGGAAGCAAATATTCATAACGATAACTTTCCTGAAAACGATTTTTATAAAGCTACTTCCAACAGAATACAATAATTCAAAGACTATTATGTTTCGATCAAAGGCTTTTTAAACCTTCTCTTTGTGGTTTCCTCAAAATGGATAAGGAAGTGAATTCCAAAACGGTTTAGTGGTTTAATGCTTGTTCATATCTTTTATTTCATTTGAAAGGATTCGACTTATTACCTTGTTCCGCTTTCATATTAAAGAGTTATTTGCTGCAAATTGATCAAGAAATGTGATTGCTTATGTCAACCTTTTCAATTTTGAACCATCGTAATGATTCTTTGCCTAGAAATCTTGAGCTTCTTCAATAAATAAATATTTCCCGAAAATATACGTTTAGTAGCTTTAGTAATATGGCGTGATTTGCAACTTCAGCTTTAAACGATCACTGTGAAAAAAAACGGTCAAACATTAAGAGATATGAATATAAGTAACTGCAGACAAAGTTTGCATATCTAGAAGCTTCCGATGCGTACAACTCAAGGTAGTATTTGGAACTCCTCACGAAGCCAGATTCTTGCCTTATGAGAAGGAGCCTTGTGCGTTGATAAAGAAACAGCATCCATTTGGTTAAAGGGGCTCCGTTGCCAAACTGTAAACAAATCTACTAACATCGCACGTGTCCATTGTTTTCCATTGTTCTCCATTGTTTTCTACAGTTTGTTTGGTGGCTTCACCCAAGCCACCAAAAATACTCGTTAAAAATCCACTTATATCCAAGCAATCGTAAATGATATGAATTTTTGGTTTTTTCCTCTGTAAAGTACTAAAGTTTGTCTTCAAAATGATGCTTTCATTTTCGAAAAAACAGGTAAATGTCTGTGTGATATTGCCCATCAAGAAACTTCAAAATCACCGTTTCGACCGAAATTTTGGAGACGGAGAAATTAAGGTTAAGTATAAGTGTAATTTGTAAATTGTCATTTCTTTCAGGACGTTGACAAAATTTACGGGAGTCATGGATGCAAGGATTTCAAAATTTCAGATTTCGACCACTTAGAGGCAAAGTAAGATGATATTTTACGGCTTATGGCTTTGTTTATAGCATCAGAGGACCCATTACTTGGAAAAACAGGAAGGCCTATGTTTGGGGTGGGGTCTTAATTGCAAGCTGTATGAATCTTCTGACAAAAGCATTTATTCGAAAACGCACCACAAATTTTCTAAAGCTTGTATTATTAAACAGCAGTCCAAAAAGTCGTGATTCTTATCATACAATTTTAATTTTATGGCTCCTACCAACAAAATTTCCGGCTTTTTAACTTCAAACGACTGCCAATGTCAGATAAATGGTAATAACGTCATGCAATCTTCTTGACAAGTCAAAGTGTACTGTAGTTTATTGCAGCAGGATCTAAAAGTTTCGGAAAGCAATGCAATTTTTTCTATATTTTTGCGTTTGAGAGCTCCTACGACTCAAAATGGCTCCATGCCAGCGGACATAGCTGCTACTAAATCAGAAATTTATATATACACGAATTGAGGTTTCACATGATTATTTCCTTGAAGACGGATTATCTGTTTAATCCGAATATTTTCTGCTCTAGGATCCTCATTAAATATTTTGAGAGCACGGAATAGTAATCATGCAATTGAAGGAGTGGTTTATGTAATCTGGGGATGATTTCCATCTGTTTCAAGTTAAATATTATTATGAGTTGTGTCAGTTTATTTCAACGTCTGATTGCTCTAAAAATCAAGTGTGATCTTATTTGCTGTTAGTATTTAAACTCAAACTTGCATTTGTTCGAAGTTAAGGCGATGAGATGAAAATGAATTTGGTGTTAACTAAATTCATTTTGCAATACAAGTAGTATTTATGATTGGAATCTTGGAGATTCGAGGCTATCTTTTTAAAGTGGCTGAATAAGGTCCTTGGTTGATAGCAGCAAATTCATTTTGCTGAACAAGTTTACCTGTATAAATATGGTTTTATTAAATTATTATTATTATTATTATTATTATTAAGTTCCAATTTTTGAAGGTGAAGGTGAAGTTGCGGTTTTTAGCGCCAAGCGCTGGGATCGCAGAAGTAGAATAGGCCTAATCGAGTCCGCGACCCCTTGTCATGACGCTGAAGTGATGGGGCTCTACCTGGGGTCGAACCCGGTCCACCTGACTGTTCTGGCTGCAATGTCAGAGGATTACACCACTGCGCCACAACACCTTCAGTTTTGAAAGTCAGTAAGATTTAATTTCCTCTTTTATCATATTTGACATCAGTTTACAAAAGGAAATCAAAAATGATTATATGATTATGTTTCGAGAATCTTATGTAAACGATCATATCATTCTAGATCATGGAATATTTTGGTCCACTCGATCTTTCTTGGCAGATTTTTATTGGCTGAAATACATTCATACAGACATGTTCATTTTGTGCCAATTCTTTCATTCTTCAAATATCCAAATTTTCAAAAAGTTCTTTCTTCATTTTAGGAATCTTATTCCAGTTCTGTCAACGTTGGAATATAATAATTGGTTCAGGAGCTTTTCGTGTCGATCTTACAGATTGGTAGGTAATTTGACGAATCTTTCCAAACTATGAATGTAATACCAATACCCCAGTCGCGCTTGCATGACAGACCATCTTAGACCCCGTTTACACGGTAGCGGATCAAAGGTGTTGCGGATCAAAGTGTTACGGATCACCCTCCCGTCAACACGGTAGCGGATCAAAATCGTATCGGATCACGGTCTCGTTTACACGGTAGCGGATCAGCGGTCACCATAGAAATAGGACGAGGTCACATTCAAGATTTTCTCGGATTTTCAGTGATTTCCTTTTAACGTCAAAATTTCAAAACAAACTGCAATTATCATTAAACCTCGTTTGTATGGAAAATACCCTCGTAATGAATCCGAATCAAAATTGATGCGGATCACTTGCGTTTACACGGCATAGAGCAAGAGTGATCCGATACAAAAGTGATCCGACACAAAACGAGTTAGCTTTCGTAGCAGGATCAAAATTGATGCGGATAGCGGAGCAGAAGTGTATCGGATCACTTCGAGCTCATGTAAACGCGAGGCTGATCCGCGACATTTTTTGTATCGGATCAAAAGTGATCCGCTACCGTGTAAACGGGGTCTTAAACTAATGTTGCGTTGTAATTGGTCAATTCAAAAAATTGGATTCATTTGATTCGTTTAAATTTGGCTCGGACAACGAAGAGTTCTTTAAATTGATATCAGAGACATTGCGAAGAATTATAATAAACTTCTGGATTTTCTGCAACACATGTTTCTTTTTCTGATACAGCCTTTCAATTCATTTTAGAGCACAGAACTGGTAGATGTTCTTGTCAAAATCTTCAAAGCGAATACATCCATCGAAGAGATTGATCTGTACGAATGCCGATTAACAAAGTATGTGACTATATATTAATGGATTGATTGATTGACTAATTGATTGCATGAATGATTAAATGATCAATCAATCTATTGATCGATTATCCGTTGATATTTTTGATTCAGTGATTCGTTGACATGTCCATTGTTCGGCAGACTTTCTAATTGGTTAGTTGATTTGATGGCTGATTAACAGACCAGTTCATGCAGTCAAAGGTTATTTTCATGAAATTTTGCTGGAACTATGATTTGCAAATTCGCTGTTATTTCTAAATTCTATCTATATGAATAGCTACGGTACATATTTATTCGCTCTTTTTTTTTTTTGCAGAGAAAACATACAGAAATTGTCACAAGGAATATCCTCAAATTCAAAAACAGCATTGAAGAAGATCAATTTTGGCAAGAATGCAATTGAAGATCGAGGTAGTATCACAATGCTTAGCTGTCATATTTGCCCCAAATACTACTGTTAATACCGGGTGCGCCAAAATAAACTATGTAATTTTGACAGGCCACGATAAATCGTATACTGGACCGATTTTGAAGATTTATGACTTAATCTTTAGCAAAAAGCCTGAATTAGCTTCTAACATATTTTGCAATTTTTTTTTTGTTTTCAGGTTTTGGAGCTTTTTGCGAGTTTTTTCCTAAAATTTTCTTTCTCAGAAACACTGAAAATGATAAAAAAACGTCCATCAAATTTTCTAAAGACTCGACATGAATCGGTAGTCTTGGTTTGTCTTTCCACTCCTCGGTGTATCGAGCACCTGTGATGTCATTGACACATGCTTATGATATACCTGGATTCCTCTGTTTTGCTTCGAGCTTGTTAATTTGATTGCGTTCTAACAAATGTAGCTTTTCTTGCAGGTGCGGCCCCATTCTGTACAGTTCTGTCTTCATTGCCACATGGACTTGAATCACTACTCTTGAAAGAAGTGAACATATCAGCGAAAGGTTTGTGATTCTCATGTTGACTGTTTTCATTTGGAATTAATTTCATGAAATGCCTAATGTACCTCCAAGGAGCTTAATCCTAGTTTCATGAAGGAAATCTTTGTCGAAAAACAGGGTCCTTATGAGTTAAGAAGCTGCCATAATCTACTGTTGTCACAAGCGCGTACTACATGCTATGGCTTAGAGACAATATCGTTTCTAGGGAGTAGATTATGGCAGGCACTTCCCAATGACATCAAACAATCTGATACCCTCTCCAGCTTTAAAAGGAGAATAAAAACCTGGAATGGAGAGGAATGCAACTGTAGACTGTGTAGACCTTTCGTGGCTCAGGTTGGGTTTTTGAGTGGATAAAATTTCGATGCACTGTAAATATTGAAAATGCTGTAAAAACATTGTAAAAATCTGTATATATGTATTTATATCTAATTATTCCACATTATAGATATTTTTTCTTACTTTAAACAATTTTACTTTGTAGTAGGCTTGAATTAGCTTTATTTGAGCTACTTATGTATATGCCTACTTTAAATAAATGGATAATATTGATAATAAAATAAAGCCTATTGTACCTCCAAGGCTCCTAGGGGGTTAGTAGCTGAGCTTGTTAATAGTGCTAGTCCATAATTATTGCTCTAACTGATGATCTTTGCAGACACCTGTAATGCTTACGAAGGGGTCTTACATTTGAGTCGTTCCATGAAATAAATGCGGTAGCCGTGTGTTCTATCCATAGTTATCAGTAAAGTAAGGCTCCCCCCCCCCCCAAGAACAAGTTCCTTTTTATTGTGCGAGGAAAATTACTCTTGATTGTTTTGAAAGTCGTGTT
>REGL01000906.1:0-12764 GCA_004194395.1 Aurelia aurita complex sp. Pacific | reverse complement strand
GGGGTTAGTAGCTGAGCTTGTTAATAGTGCTAGTCCATAATTATTGCTCTAACTGATGATCTTTGCAGACACCTGTAATGCTTACGAAGGGGTCTTACATTTGAGTCGTTCCATGAAATAAATGCGGTAGCCGTGTGTTCTATCCATAGTTATCAGTAAAGTAAGGCTCCCCCCCCCCCCAAGAACAAGTTCCTTTTTATTGTGCGAGGAAAATTACTCTTGATTGTTTTGAAAGTCGTGTTCACTATCTACTCTAGACTTACTACATGATACCTTGCATTCGTTCAAAATTTTTAATCTGATTTTTATTTTCTCTCATTTTCTCTCAATTCAATGAGCGATGCTGAGACTTATGTAATGAGTATAGTCTACCACGCCATCCTTATAATATCACAGAAGAAACAGCAATGTTTTAAAAATAAAGCCTTTAAATCTTGTAAATGTCGTTTAATGATCAGTTGTTGCAGATTGCTTTAGACCAGTATGATATTTTTGGATTTCCTGGTAGCTGGTGACGTAGATGCAATTTCGAAGACATGTAAATGGACCATGGAGTGATCCTGTTTTCTTTCAAATTCTTTTCCAGGTGCATCTTCCATATGCTCAGCTCTCAAAAGTAACCATTTGATGTCATCAACCCTTTCATGGTATGTAATCATTTATTCATATGTATATTGATGAAATAATTTTTATTGCAGAGCATCAAAACATTTTTTCGTTCCTGCGGACGAATATTCCTGCGGACGAATATTCCTTGACAATTATTTCCTGCCAGTTTTCTTTCGCAACAGTGCACCAATGAAACAAAACGAACTGATTAAACATGAGGTGTCTTGTTTGCATGCAGATTCTTTCACCTTAGAAAGTAAGGGAAACTGCACGATCTGCATAATTGGCTTTTTGAGATGTTCGGTGTCGTGAAAGCAACGATTTGAGTACTGGTAGTGGAGAAAATCGAACTTAGTACAAATATCAACGAATCCTTTTTTGAATGGTATGAGAAGGATTTAATGAGAATTAATAGTTTGTCGAATCATATCAGTTTGAATGAGTTGGGCCCTAACACGAAATCAACTTTGGTTCCTTGTTTTTTTTTTAGAAACCGAAGGTAAACAAAAAGCAGGCTAAAGATTCAAGATCTTGCTTCTACATGCTGTATCATGACATCTTTTGTCCAATTTATTGCCTTCTTGCAAAAAAATATTCTTTCCAGTTACCATCCTTCCTAAAAATCAAACAAACTTGTTGAAATTTTCTCTGGTGTCGACATCAGAAATGGAGGATTTCCTGTGAATTCTGCAAAATCAAAATTTCCTGTGGACAATGTCCGAGCGTCCGCAGGCATTCTTGCGCTCTGTTGATTGGGTTCATCTGTAAATACAGCTGTTAGATCAGTTATTTATTTGTGACTATGTTTCCTCCCATCTCTTGTAAATTTCAAATAACGTCTCTGTGACTTTAAAGGTCCTGTTTAACTTTTTATCCAATATCCAAACTTTAGGGAACACAGCTCTGACAGGGTGTAGTTTGGTAACCTTATTGGTAATCAAAATAGCTCCGTGACTCCTCCTTGTGCTGTGTCAAGCTAGCACTGGTAGCATTTTCGTGGAATTTCGTGGATTGGTTCTGTCACCATGTTCATAATTTGACAGATTTTTTACCATCTGTTACTTAGCCTTTTGACCAATTTCGCGTTCTTTTGTAGCTTGAATTTCGCTTCAAATCCTCTCAAAGCTGACGGAACGTCGGTAAGTAGGACCTCTGCTGTAATATTTACTAATTACTGATAGATTCCTTTTAATGTATAAATGATTTGCTAACTGATAAAACGAAGTTGAGTCTGAATGTCTATAGCTGCTTTATTAATCTTCCCTATTTTTACAGGCTGTATGTGAATTCCTGGCTAACGTGAACGTGATCAGGGAGCTCAATTTGTCCAATTCAGAATGTGCATTGGAACTAGTAAGTACCAGATTTCCCTTACGCCTAGTCAAAACATCGTTTTTTTGCCGTTTCGAATTTGATAGATGCTGCTAAAAACTTTTAAATGTCAATCAAATTCGACATAAAAACGACACCTGCTGTTGTGAATAGATAAAACGGTAAGAGCTCACCAGCTCTGTCGTATCAAGCGGCAGAAAAATGACTTGATTTAAACATCGTATTTCTACCGCGTTTAATTAATCAATTCTAGGCCATGATCCGCAGTTTCTACGTTTGATCAGCCACGGTGCTTTTACATTTTAAAAAATGACAATTTCAACCATTTAATTTCAATCCGACACGGCAAAAAACGATGTTTCAATCAAATTTTTAGACACGGCAGATTCTTCCGTTTTTACTATAGTTTGATTCGACACGTTAAAAAACCATGTTTAAACCAGGCCTAACTTTTAAAAGATGTTTTGCTGATGTGCGTGAAGCAAGCCCTGGGACATGTTTCATGAATCGTTCGTCGGTTGCTTCTTTATGTAAGAAAATCTCGGACGTTATTTCATTTGATGTGGTATTCTTTACAGTAACTATTGTTAGACGAAGGTATTCCGCCGTTGCGATTATTTTCGCTTCTGTACTATTTTGTGTTTTCTATTGATCAGGTTTTCGGTGCATTGGCAAGAGGATGCTTGCAGTATCTGAAGGTTCTCAATTTATCAGGGAATCCTTATTCATACAGGTAATTTAATTTTGTTTGCAGAAGCAATAATAAAGGTTAATAAGAAATATGAGAGGTTACCAACTGGCTGCTCCTTGGCACGTCCTTACTGCTCTCGAGGACTCGGGCAGAGTTTGTTAGAGCAGCCACAAAGTCCTTTCATTTTTGTTTCCATTTTCGTTTGTCTGTATTTTTAAGTAAACATTAGACTTATTACAGTTCGTCCCTAGTTTTCGCTCGCAATTTTATCTGTTGAGTAGAGTTATTTCACCTAATTATTGAATGTAACTGCTCGCTCAAACAGCGAAAAAGTTAAAGTCAAAAATAAAAACGAGCGAAATTTACGACGAAATGTAATCAGTCTAAGTAAACATCGTTTATATGTAGTTTTTCGTAATTGTATATTTAGATGTAAATTAGTTTAGTGTTCTATGTCATGACCCTGGGATAGTCATGGGTTCTTGCTTCCCGCGTTATCATCTTAGTTATGTAGTTAAGTAATTTGTAAGTATAGTCTTAAGTACCTCGTTTTTGTAAATTTTTATATTGAATAAAAAAAAAGTTTGTTGTATTGTAGGATCACCACGTAAAATGGACCTTTCGTTATGTTTTATGGAAGAATAAAAATTAATATGTTTTTGTACGTTGTTTGGTTGGTGGGGGGGGGGGGGGGTGGATTTCACCAAAGCCCTTCACAAAGTAGGTTGTTATTTTGTTATCTGTTCTGGAATATGATTTTTTGAGTGTTAGGTATATTGGTTTTGATCTCATGGGGACAAATTCGGAAACCTACTGCATCTAAAAAGTGGGATACTTCAACATACTACTGTTGTTATTCTCTCTTGTGATCCACAAGCCTAAATTCAAACACCAATGCTTCTTTGGTCATTACGTTGTTGCTTGAGAGCAGCGGTATTGCCTGAGAGTACCTGAATGTTCTGACCAAGCAATAAAAGAGTGTGGGTGAAATTTTCACAATCTTCGAAGGAACAACCTTTGAAAAAGCGTTCATTCTTAACGGCTTTGGGCAACAGGAGTATTGACTCAAATTTTTTATTTTGACCAGGAAAGGAAAGGAAAGCCAAAGTGCGCCATCAGTTACAAAGGTAAGAATGATTTTGCATTTGAGTAAGTATTTTTCAAACTTACACACTATAGGCTGTCTCAAATTAGATGTGACAACCTAAAACCTGCGAATAACGTCAACAGAAGTGTTTTGCAAAGGAATTTTGCGTTATCGCAAATCTCAGGTGATATTTAATTTGAGACGGACTTTAATTATGTCACGATTCATTTTTGTTCTCCCATGTTAAATTCTGAGACGCTTTTGTCTCTCTGTTTCTTATTTATTGCAATTTCCTTTTCCCAGTTCTTCTCATCGAGTATGGCTCTTGAATCAGTCAATCTTTCCAATACCAAGATCTCAGCCGAATGCGTAAAGTAAGTGATCCATTGCTTTGTATTTGTGAGCCTGTGATGCATTTTAGTTACTGTCGCATGTTTATTTGCATTTAATTTGGATACTTTCATTTGATATATGCAATAATCATTCAGGAAATATATAATTTTTTCACTATCAAGAAGCAGGCATTCTGATGAGGGATTCAAAAACTCTGATCACAAAAATATTTGTGTCTACCGTTACAGATAAAAATATACACACACCAGAAAATGTCTCTTATTCCAGAATGCTAAATCATTAAGAGATATCTTATCTCTTAGGAAATGCAAGTAGGACCCTAATACAGGACCCTAGAATACAGGACCCTAATGATAACAGTATGCTTGTCATACTAATAGGTTATTCCTGTATAAACATTCGTGTATTATTATTATTATTATTATTATTATTATTATTATTATTATTATTATTATTATTATTATTATTATTATTATTATTATTATTATTATTATTATTATTATTATAGAATATTGAAGTTAATTCCTTTTGCTTATTTTCATTCTAGGGCAGTTCTAATGGGGTTGATAGGCAATAGTGTTTTGAAGGATGTCTCCTTGGACCTATCAAAGAATGAGGTAAAAAAATTTCACCTTAAACTGTGAAGAAGGTGTAAGATAATTTCTTAGCATTTCTTTCAATTTTGTTTTCGCATGTGCTATTCTCCAATCCTCAAACCTTTGAGTTATTTGCCAACCTAGTTACACGTATAAACAGTAGGTCATTCACTTCGTATTTTAATTCTCTGGTGCAGTGATTAATTGATTAATTGAATAATTGGTTGATTAATTGATTAATTGGTTGATTGATTGATTGATTGATTGATTTATTCTTCATTCATTGATTCGACCTTCATTCATTTATTCGTTCATTCATTTATTTGTTTATTCATTTATTCATCTATTCATTTATTCCTTCATTCATTCAATGTTTATTTACCTATTCGTCTATTGACTCCTTCTTTCTGTTTTCAGTTACGATCTGCCGGTGCTGCAGAGGTCAGCAGTTGCATCAGTGGCATAACAAATGTCAGTAGGTTGGATCTTAGTGACAATGGTAAGCCAATTTCTTTACTTCTCTGTTTCTCTTTGATCAACTTTAAGATTTGTGCAAATATGGATAGCAAATATTATCAAATGAGTTAGGGATTAAAGTGGTGAGCTTGCATAAGAAAGGAAAGATTTATAGTCATAAAAGAAGGATAAAACATTAAGTTTGATGATGTATCAGGAAATTCAAGAGTTTTAAAGCTCAAAATTTGAAAAGGAAGGATGCTGTGAAGGGCGTAAGAAGTGAGGGTGCCATAGGCAAGGCTTGATTCGTGAAATATTTGGAATTTTGCAGATTCAGTTACTGCATGGGCTTGTAAAGTAGCGATTTGGAAATAATTGCTCGTTTCACTTTTTATCTTGGTTTGTTTATCTTTCCATAGGTTTGGACATGGATCTAGTTGTTCTGTGCCAGAATATCCAAAAGAACAAATCGTTGAAGCATCTCAACATTTCACAGAACATAGGGAAATCCAAGTAAGTTGTCAGTTTGCTGAATTGTTTTGAAGTGTTCATGAATTTCCCGACTAGATTCATTGTATTAATTTTCTTTAAAGTTTAGATTCATCTACTCTTATCAAGCGTCTGTCCATTCCGATGCTTTTGATGTATCTATTTAAAATGAGATAAGAACCTATTCAGTCTTGCTTGCCTTGCCATTCCGTTGTACAGTCTCTTTTTAATGATGGACTGAATTTTTCTGTGAATTTTACTCTGAGTTTGCTCCTACTTTCTACTGCTGTCGGGACATTATTTCCTTGTTTAACCAGTTTTAATCTCGTTTATTTGTTGTTTCTATTCTACGACCCACAGCCACTTGATAGATTTCATTTACTCTCTTTTTCTTCTAGAAACGTTAACGTCGCTGCGATTCTCGAAAGCCTTGTTGAAATGATCATATCAGAGACGCTTGTAAGTGTTCTTTTATCGCAGATTAATATCTAAAAACCATTTTACGTTCTAAGATCAAAACGTGAGAATCAACATTGACTTTCTAGGAATTCAATTGTCAAATGCAATGCATCTTGGTCAAAAAGCCTTAGTTGGGGGGAGGGTGTCGCTCAGTAGGTAGCTGACGGGGCGGTGCCATTTTGGCATGTAAAATCACACCGTAAACTCTGTAAATTTTTCAAAAACCATATCCAATAATGTACAGGCCATGCAAAATGTACACACGAAAATTGTGAAAAAATCAAAAAATTTATTCAAGTATGTGAAATTAGATCAACTCAAATACCTAAAGAACGATTTTTATTATCCCTAATTATCTAATCATCCCAAAAATGATACCCTAAAATTCTTGGCTATTCGTGATCTTGGCAAAAATGACACCCTCAAATTTATATTCTGCCTAAAAAAAGGCACCCCAAAAAATGGCACACCCCGTACCAGTTTTCTAGAAGTGACCCCCTTTGGGCTCTATTACTGCGGTAGTTGCACGAAATACAGTGAACGAAACACCCGCGAATAAGAACCTATGATTTTGCAAGTCAGCCTGGGTTTTTGTGCAATTAATACAATGGTATGGTTCTTATAAAACGGTAGTCCATTTTGAAAATGTTAACATATAAGTTCTTAATCCATTAGGTTCTAGTATTCAGCTTTAACTAGGGTATACAAGCCTGAAATGGAGACAAATTTAGCTGTAAAATATGTAGCCTGATAACCAGACCTAATTTCAAAAGAAATAGTATTTCTTTTGAAGTCGGGTCTGGTTATCAGGCTATAAAATATGTAGATAGGTAGACTAATATTGTATTTTTTTGCCTATTCTAGTATGTAAATAATTGATGTTAATTAGTTCTGTACATAATTATCTATGAATATAAACTATTCTGTTTATCAACTGTAAATAAAGAAATTATTTTTGTTATTATATTATTCTTATACTCGAGTGTTTACTGCATGCTGCTATTGTAAGTTGAGCTCAGTTGAGCACTCTTTTACTGTCGTTTTAATCGTATATTTTTTCTCGTAGCCATTAAAATCGTTGTCCATCTCTGACTGTCGATTGAGGCAAGATGCTGATGTCCTGATTGATGCACTTGGCACAAATTACATTCTGGAGGAGCTGGATTTAACGTATGTTTACATATTTTATCCCTTTGTTTTGATCATTCCCATACACACACTACTCCGAAGACAGCAAAATTTCATGTCAGACGTTATGCACAGTATGAAACGTATAATAACAATCGAAGGATATGTTCAATCATAATTTTGTCGTTAGTTCTTCGCCTTCTCTCTTCAAATATTGTATTCAGTAAATATTCTCTTTCAGTGGCAACTTGATTGGCGACGAAGGAGCGAGGAATTTGGCGAAAGCTTTACAACTCAACACAAAGCTAAGGTGAGTGTATCTTTATATCTCAAAGAGGGTGATATTTTTACTTACATATTTCCATTTTTCACTCAGGTTGTTCAACCTTACAAGACATGTAAGCTGGAAGGCTCGAAGCAAAGCAGCCGTTCCTTTTTATAGAGGTTTTCTTTTCATTTCAGGAAAATTGATTTGGACCGAAATGGAATTACACTGAAAGGATTTAGTGATATTGCAACTTCGTTAGAAAGGTTTGAATCTTCATCTCAATTATTAGGTACAATTATCACTGATTTTTCAGAAGTTTGCAAAATTATAAGCGCTACATTATTCTCAGCGTCAAATTTATTCCTTTAGCCTTCTAGGTATGCAATGCAACGTAAGCTATCTGCCTATGATACTTGCAAACGCCGCCAATAGACTATACAACATTTTTAAAAATTGCAAAAATTTAAAAGGATAGCAATTATTTGCAAATATTTCCATCTGTTTCGAGACGTTTTCGTGATCGATACCTATGAACAGATTTACTGTATTTCTGCATAATAAATTTGATTAAAGAAATGGAGTAGTACATTGGTGAATACTTTTTAAAATTCCGTGTATCTCAAGTCTGAAAAGCCTGTGTTAGATTTGTTTCAGTACTTCTAGGTCTAGTGAATGCGAGTCAGCTTGTTAACCATGATGGTAAATTCTTGATTGAGATATAGTTATCCTTCGTTTCAGGAATTACTCTCTACACATGATCCCAACTCCATTTGGTGACATTTTGCCACTTATCAAGCATAATGGACCTGCTGTTACAAAATGCTTTAGAAAGGTAAGCTGCTGTAGTTGGAACTCGATGACATCATGTCCTTTCCAGCGATGGCAGCCACAGAATATTGATATTTCGTTGTAGTTTAGTTGTTTTTTATCTGAAAGGTAAGCTCATTTTGTTTAAAATCGTGAGGTAAGTTGTACATTGCCAAAATACACTGCCTGTATATTTATGAAGCACAAACTCATCAGAAAGAGAAACACCTTTTTTTAACCGTATGTCTTTTACCAAGACTACGCATGAACATACTAACCAACTTTGTGTTGCAGAGGAAAATATAAAGCCCGAGGTCTCAAAAGTACAGACCGAGCTTGCGAGGTCTGTGCATTAAGACCAACGTTTTTATATTTTTCTGTGTACAACAACAAAACTGGTTAGTATGAGTTTTATTACCTGATAGCTTCTAATTTTGATTCATATCATTTATTGAAACGCATTTTGGTATTGCTTGAGTTTATTCTAAATATCACAGGCCTAAATCAGTTGCTGTGGCGACAAAAACGCGTCCTTGTATCGTATCATACAAAGCTACAGGAAAATCGCGGGAAATGTGCGATTAACCAATGAGATTGGCGGGATTCTTGTATTGCCTCGTTTTTGAAACGTCAGTCAGGTAATGATATGTAGTGTTAAAGGAACTAGTAGCTTTGGATGCCTCCCCAGAACCGAAAACCCAAATTCATCCCTTCAAATACCCTGTCATTCCTTTTCTGTTTCTCGTAAATACATTTCATACTTCAGTGCCGAAGTCAAATTGTGTTTATATCAGTTACTCTCGTTTTTAATTATCTTTTGCATCGTTCTCTCATGGAATTATCATTGTTTCATAGATTGACGATTTATTGCTACGAAATCAATCAAAGGAAATCGCTGATCAAGATCATTCAATCAAACTGAAGCAGAATTTACTTCTCAATTCACTTGATCAGGAGGTAAGAAGCAATGTTTGTTCAAATATTAAAGAATATTTTCAAGCTTTATTAACTGAAATGAAAGTAGGCCTTGCCCAGCTAAGCTTGAGAATCTGCTTGATAAGTAGACTGATTACATGAGTCTCAGTTTTCCGCATTGAGTTGGATGATGGTCTTGTGAAGCATTCGATGTGTTTATATTTCGACGAACTTGATGAAGTCACTACTGTGTTTATGATTTGATTTGATTTGATAATTCAAAAGGAGAGGGATTGGTCCAAAGATCTACACTGGATACATGTATCTTTGAACTCCACACAGAGATATTAAGAATTTAGTGGGCCTACTGAATTTGGTAAATAATTTTTCTGGCCTAACCTTTATTGACCGTTTTTGATTAACCATACCTTTTCCGTTCCAGAGCACAGATTTGCTGCTTGTTAAGGTTCAAGACTCCATTGGCGAATTACAAGACATTACAGACGATGAAACGATTGCTAAGGAAGTTGAAATTGGTAAAAATGCAATAAAAGATGCCGACAAAATGAAAGAAGTTTTGTTTAAATTGTTTGTTGATGTTAACAACCCTTCAAAGAAGATTGAAGATAGAGCACAGCAAATGATGCAAGAAATGACCAAATTTGCAAATGAACTTGTCAAGGTAAAAACTTCAGCTTCCAGGTGTAAATGATTTTTAAGATTCTAGTTTTTGTATGGGAATCTAAAAGGGGAATGAGCATGGCAGAGGTTATGTTTGCTCGAGGTTAGCATGCGCATTGTGTATCAACAATGTCAGCTGTTTCTTTTTCTGTTATAGCTTGTATTGAAGTCTATCTCAAATAAAATGTACCGTGAAAAGGTCTTCGAATAAAAACAATTCAAGCGTTTTGGATGAGTAATTTTGCGTTATCGCAAATTTCATGTCACATTTAATCTGAGATAGGATTAAACTTTATTTAGCGTCTCTCACTTGCCTGCTGTTCAACCTCATAGTCATTAAAGGGGCTCCGTCGTCAAACAGTAAACAAATCCGTAAACTCGCACGTGTCGCCGATTATCTATTGTTCATCCATTGTTCTCTGCAGTTTGTTTGGTGGCTTCACCCAAGCCACCAAAAAGCGACCGTTCAAAATCCACTTATATCCGAGCAATCGTAGAAGATATGAATGTTTGGTTTGTTCCTTAGTGAAGTATAAGGATTAATGCCCAAACAGCAACTTTCATTTTGAAAAAAATACGAAAATCCTGTGTGATATAACCTTTCAAAAAACTGCAAAAATCATCGTTTTGTTTACATTTGACGACGGAGCCCCTTTAATTGATAAGAGATTCATTACCGTGGCATGGGGAATAAAGTTCCATGGTACCATCTTCCAGTGCAACAGGTTTTTTCATCAGATGGTAGTGGAACGTGGGAATAGTTCCTACGCAGCACAGCATCAGACAGCTGATTAGGTAGCCAGTTGACTATCGATCTATCCCAGCGTCTTTTCCGTTTTTGTAATTGTCTGTGTCTATTCACTGATGAGGCTTACTGCTCTTATTTTTTCAGCAAAACATTGATGGGACTCTGGGTTTCTTGAAAGAGCAATGCCCGACGATAGCCGAGAATTCAGTAAGTTGTTTTGTTTATTTGTTTATCTTTCTTTTGTGCTGCAACTTTGCGTCAAGTAGGCAATAGGATTGTGATACACTAGAAACAATTCAAGTCATTGCAAACATTGTATGAAAATATAAGGAATCTGTCAAATGGAGAGCGTTGTGCAGTATGAATCATGGGTAGTTAGACACTGCTGGTGTGCTTCTATGGAGGAGCGCTCGGACTAATATGTATCTGCGGAGGAATATTTTTTATCGTTCTGCGGAGTAGACATCGAAAGGGCGTTTGAATGAAAGAACGCCTCCTTCGTAGAAGTCACATTGCTAACAAACTTTCAAAATGGTGGGTAAAATACAGTTAGGCTCATCATTGGGCTCAAACGGTTGCTGAAGGATAAGAGACAGAAAAAGACGCTGTTATAGAAGGACATCACTTTCATTATGAAGTCAATGTAAGTACACATGCGGCGTCTAACTACCCATGTATGAACGTCCAGCAATTTTAAGTTAAAATGTTAGTAATTCCCTTGATGTATTGTAGTGTGAATTTCCACCCTAATAGTTGAATATCTCCTTTTCCCGCTCTTTCATTCATTCGTACTAAATTATGAAGAATATCAGCTCTTCATAGACTGATAAGCCATCTAATGAAAATTTTTCCGAATTCCTTCTGAATAATTCCTTCTGTACAAACTTAGGACTAATCTTATTCATCTGTATTTAGGCAACAATGGCATACTTGGAAAAACTGATTTTTACCAAAGGAGCAATCGATAGCCTCTGCCTCAAAGAGACAATCGTGAGATCAATGGTTGGTCAGATTTCTAACAACGTCAGGTATGCTTTGTTTTGATTAAAACAAAGTTCCGGCATTCGAACTTNAGACATCGAAAGGGCGTTTGAATGAAAGAACGCCTCCTTCGTAGAAGTCACATTGCTAACAAACTTTCAAAATGGTGGGTAAAATACAGTTAGGCTCATCATTGGGCTCAAACGGTTGCTGAAGGATAAGAGACAGAAAAAGACGCTGTTATAGAAGGACATCACTTTCATTATGAAGTCAATGTAAGTACACATGCGGCGTCTAACTACCCATGTATGAACGTCCAGCAATTTTAAGTTAAAATGTTAGTAATTCCCTTGATGTATTGTAGTGTGAATTTCCACCCTAATAGTTGAATATCTCCTTTTCCCGCTCTTTCATTCATTCGTACTAAATTATGAAGAATATCAGCTCTTCATAGACTGATAAGCCATCTAATGAAAATTTTTCCGAATTCCTTCTGAATAATTCCTTCTGTACAAACTTAGGACTAATCTTATTCATCTGTATTTAGGCAACAATGGCATACTTGGAAAAACTGATTTTTACCAAAGGAGCAATCGATAGCCTCTGCCTCAAAGAGACAATCGTGAGATCAATGGTTGGTCAGATTTCTAACAACGTCAGGTATGCTTTGTTTTGATTAAAACAAAGTTCCGGCATTCGAACTTACTGAACCAGCTTCTAACATTATTGCAAATGGATTATGATATACCGGGATACTAAAAAACACACGCTGTTTGCAAATATACTGCTCCATGGATATTAAAGCAATTATGTTGAAAACTGTCTTGTTTGATTGCCGATATGTAGAATTACATTCAGCAATTTACCCGGCTTTAATCCAAGGAGGATAAGCAGACCTTCCCACAATGCAACGCGCTTTGCTTCGCGATGGAATCGGAGGACAGAACCAATGGCGGCGAAGCCGAGGAAGCCATCGATACGTTTTGTACTCACAACACAGTAACGTAAAGGGGAACGAATAGTTGTAAGTATTTTTAAGATTTAATCTTATATATGTATTGAGTAATTAATTTTGTTTTGTCTGCTATTATCGATGAATGCACAAAAATGCAACTTAATGGAGACGGGCCTAAATAATCCGTTTCTTGAAAATGGTATAAGTT
>REGL01000905.1:105803-135289 GCA_004194395.1 Aurelia aurita complex sp. Pacific | reverse complement strand
AAAATGAACAGAGCAGACAGATTTGTCCTGTTGACATTGATAGTTCAAACGAATCAGACACTGGCGAGTCTGAGTTTCTGACCAAGAAACTTCCGAGTAGTACACGAAATATCTTTAAATGCAGTTTATAGCCCTACAAACTCATTGACACATAAACATAACGATAATATCAATTTTACAGTAGTGTGATTATCTTTATCAATAGAGGGAGACTTGAATACCTATTTTTGTGTCACTTCTTAATTACCGTCTTGAATAACTACACGTGCGAATCGCACGCGCAAATGAATTTACCTGTGTGGTTTGCCGCACGCGTGTTGTTTTATTCCCGAAAAGGACTGCATTACACTGGGCGAATATAAACAAGTTAACACATCTAGTGGGAAGTGGAATAACTTTTTCATCACTAGGTATAGTTGAAAGGCTAATTTATACGCATTCACGCTGACACGTTTCAACCACCTTTATCTAAACAAGGGCTGAAAACACCTTTGCTTTTTCTTACAAACTTTCTTCTGCTTTCCCAATATATTGCCCAATTCTATCCCATTTACTTACACTCCTTGTTTGTTTCACTTCCTTTTCTTTTTCCTTCCCCCTTTCTTTCCTGGAAAATTTTAGCATTTCAGCTCCCTTCTTGGTAGCGCCACTGCCAAGCTACTTTGGTTTTTGAGCCCTGATCTAAATCAGCTAAAATTCCAACCAATCAGAAGAAGTTGATTGTTTCACTAACCAATCAGAATGCTTGGAATTATTCGCCAGTGTTAATGAGGTATTTACTGTGTAGATGCAAACATTATTTCGACAAAACTGGTATTTTCTAAAATTAGCTCAATTTGCTTACATCTGTGTCAAAAAATGCTACAAAAGTGAAGAGTGCCAAAAGTATGCATTGATAAAACAGCCAAACTTTATCTGGCTTGTCACAGAACAGAATAAAAAATATTTTACTGCACAGAGGAAAATAAAATACTTACCCATCCACCATTGCGTCTAATCCAGCCTGCTATTTTTTCCTTGAAGATGAATGTAACAACAAAACCAACTATCTTTTGCAAGAATTTTCTGATACCCATTGCTCCTTGCTTGATGACAGACACAGCAATTTCATATCCAAATGACAATAAAGCAACAATTCTCCCCCAGTTGATACCATCTTGAAACAATTTTCTTGCTACCTTCGCAAAAGTATCATATGCTGTATCTGAAGTGAGACCAAGTGTCTTTGTCATTTTAGCAAATTCACTGTGATACCGTTTGTCTAATGTGTCTCCCATCTCAGCTAGGGCCTGAAAAAGAATTCTATGCATCAGTTTGATTTTACTAGTGCTCTTACAGTAACCAACAAGGTCAGATTTGGTAAGACAACAGCACAAATTGGTTTTGATTGACACCGCCATTCAAAGCGATTAGCGATCACAGGCAAAGGAAATTCTCTCAAGCATAAATTCAAAACAAACAAAGCCGCAAAATTTTCTCTGAAACCCAGGTAGCTAGCTCACTCATTGTGCATTCCAGAAATTGTTTTTAAGAGCAAATATGAGCATAGATCAACAGAAGAAGGATATATCTACACATCTGCCACGGGCATTTATTTTTTTTGAATCAAAAGCCGATAGGGAGGCAATTCAATTCTCTTACTTTTTGGGTTTAATTAAAGCACTTACTGCTCAGCTTCTGAACCAAAGAAATAAAATGCCCGAGGTAGATATGTAGATATATCCTTTTTCTTTCGATATGTGCTCATGTTTTCTCTTAAAAACAATTTCTGGAATGCACAACGAGCGCGCTAGCTACTTGGGTTTCAGAGAAACGTTTGCGGCTTTGTTTGTTTTGAATCTATGGTTGAGAGAATTTCCTTTGTCTACAGCCACTGATCGTTTTGAATTCAGGTGTCAACAAAAGTATCTCATGCTAGGTGTTACAAGATCTGTCCTTGTTACGATAACCTCTTAATCCCAATTGACACACCTCTTAATCCCAATTGGCACACCCACTTCAGTGAGAGACATGTAGTGGCTAAAAAATTTCCAGGATCTTTATACCATAGTCAATAGAAAAAGAACTACGGTCTGGAAAGCGGCAAGCGGTACACGAGGTTCAGAGTCCTCTGATATAATTTTCCATTACAGATAAACTTCCCTGCCACCGGAAAACTACCCTTGTTCAACAATTTGTGCTGACTTTAGCCAAAGTGAGCCCATGTTAAGGAAATTTGCTGAAAAAGGAGAAATTTTTGGGCAAAAAACCCACTCATATCGGTGGCACATACCTGTACCCTCAACATGTTATTTACCCCCCAGGCAATTTATATCTTTAAATTCTTTGATTCCTATATATGTGCTCCATGTATTCAGTTACAGAAGAACCAGCCATTTGATTGTGGATAATTTCAAGAAAAAGAATTTTAAATTGTTTTTTGCTTGGGGGGGGGGGTACTTGACCAGGTTTTGGTCAGGGACATGCTATCAAAGCTTCAAAAACATACCCGTTCCTTATACCAATTTTACAAAATGTATACCTGACCTTATTCCGAAAATGTTTAAACAAAATTGCAAAAATCAATACCGTTCCTCATACCAAAATCGTGAAAATTGATACCCTTCCCGATGGCACGTCCCTGTATCCAAAGTATGTGTAGTGCCCCCCCCCCCCGGGTTTTTTGTTTAATTCTGATTCACTGCATTGCTAAAAAACACCGAAACCGGGAACAAAACTGTTCTCTTTCTACCAATCAATCAGAAGTCAAACCCCCCACACATATTATCAGTCTCCCATCCCACGCATGCATGTAAGAATAAGATTCATACCTTTCCAAGCATTCTGTCCTCTTTTGACACTTCGTCTTTGGATGATTCTTTAACCATTTGCTCTATCACTGGCTTTGGGATTGCACCAATACCCATGTGTCCCTCGCAGGCCTCTTCTTCTATTTGACTTGTCAGCCTTTCGTACATGAAACTTTTGAAGATGCTTTGGGTTTGCCGCTCAAACGCGTCGTCATTAGGTGGCTTTTCGTCCTTTCCTGCCCCATCATTCGGGGAAGGAGCTTCTGCCATGATGCTATCTAACTATGTTTGTTTTTTCGTTCAGCTAATAACCTGAATGAAATGTGTGTTAACTCTTGTCGCAGCAAAGTTTAGGCCACCTCGTTCACCGCCATCACTTCCAGACGCTTGTTGACTAAGAGGTCTGGGAACAGCATTTTTGTACAATAATCAAAAAACGTTACAGGGAAACGAGGGAAGATTTTTCAGGCCATTCATCACTGTTTTTGGGCATATAAAGTAATAGAACTTTTGCTGATTCCTAATTTCCTAATGAAGTCAAAGAAATAATAAACCTAACATTATGGGAACAATTTTGGAAATAAAGTCAAGGCCACAGCACCAGCAGGTCTCAGCATGATGATGGATTTATACCCGCATAACTGTACAAATCGGTTTCGTTGCTTATCTTATGCGATTTGTCAAACACAACATTGGATAGGTTTTTGTGACTCACAAACGCTGGATACAAATCTTGCTCATTTCCGAAATGATAAAATCAGCTAATTGACACGGAACGGTCAACCTAGAACTAAGAATGCAATAAATAAATGCGTCAGTGAACGAAGAATGAAGGATATGAATCTTGCTTATTTCCAAATAGATAAAATTTGATAAAATCAGCTAATTGATACAAAGACAAACAGATGGAACGGTCAACCTAGAACTAAGAATACAATAAATAAAAGCGTTTAGTGAACGAAGAAATGAAGGATATAAATCTTGCTTATTTATTTCCGAATAGATAAAATGTTATAAAATCAGCTAATTGATTCAAATACAAACAGATAGAACGGTCAAACATGAAGTAAGAATACAATAAATAAATGCGTTAGTGAACTAAGAGACGAAGGATACAAATCTTGCATATTTACGATGAATGAATAAAATCAGCTAATTTATACCAAAACAAGCAGAACGGTCAATCTCAACCCAAGAGTATAGGCTAATAAATAAGTGCGTTGTTGAACGAAGGGTACAAATCAACAAATCGTTCTTATTTACGACGAATGAATAAAATCAGCAATTTACAGTACACGTATTTTTTTTATAAGAAACTGCCCATAAGAAACTCAACTAACAGATCGCCAAAAAATTAAGAAACTCCAGTACTGGGAAAATATAAGTTAAGAAACTATTTATTTTGATAAAAGAAGCAGTGAACATATTTTCACTTTGTTCTCATTTATTTCTTGTATCATATTACTTGTAAGGTACTTGAGCAATGTCTAAACATTGAAAATGCTTCAGAAACATTGTTTTGGAATGTTCACGGGGCATAGGTAGTAAACATGAAGATTGTTATGGAACCTCTAAGAAACTCTGAGTACTCAAAATCTGATAATTTTAAGAAACTTTCAGTACTGACCCAAATTCTTAGTTTCTTATAAAATAAAATACGTGTATACCAAAACAAACAGAACGGGCAAATTCAACCTGAGAGTATGATAAATAAATGCGTTAGTAAACGAAGGATACAATAAATTAAAAACAAGCGTAGTTTGTTCTTCAATGACCAGACCAATTGCGTTAAAAACTAACTGCAACAAAGGTTCCTTCCTTTAATCATGGCGAAAGAAAAAGCTGCGACAACGAACGAACATCGATCTTGCTTTGCAAACAAAATCTCGAAGATTTGGCAATTTAGGCACCTTTTTTCAATCTTGGACGACAACTGGACATTTCGTCACAACTGGAGTGTGACAATTTGCAACCAAAATTCGCAAATAATAAGATACAGATACTGATGAAAGAATTTCTTTTGGTAAGACAAGCAGACATGCACATGGCTGAGTATAAGCTTGCAACAAGCATACCTTGCACATGCATCTCTTTGTTGTCGGCCATTCTAATGGTCGACTAAAATGGCCGAAACCAAAGAGATAAAAAAGAGATGCACGTGCAAGGTATCCTGGCTGCAAAGGCCCTTTTAAAGGCCCGTTGCTAACTGTGATCCCCTTTGCTCTGAATGCAAAGCAAGAAAAACACAGCCTAGCTCAGGTAAGGCTTTTGTAGCACACGAGAGCAGCCTGCGTGCAAACTCAACTCCTCGAAAGCTTTCGAGGAGTTGAGTCTGCACGCAGGCTACACGAGAGTCGACTTTGGTGTCACAAAGGATCATGGATAGCAATGTGTCTTTAACCTTAAACAGTCCATGTAAAACAAGTTTGGACAAAAGATAATTGCTTTCACTCACCCGCAACTGGCCACATCGATCATTTTCAGCAAATTTCTTACAATTTTCATCCTTCAAGTAAAACTGTGTGCATAAATCGAAAAAGTAGCTACACATGATTCTGGGATAATTTGCACAGGAATTTTGCGTTATCGCAAATCTCAGGTGATATCAATTGAGACGGACCTTAAAAACAGCAAGAAAAAGTATCTACAGGGTGTCTGATAGACGTTTTGCCCCGTTTGTATGGCTGCTGGGGAAGAAAAGTCGCAGAGCTCCGTAGGCTTCAATTTAGAGGTTGAGATTTTATTTGAGTGATTGTTGATCAATGGCAGAGGAAAGGCAAAGCCAATGGTTCTTAAAATCAAGTAATTGTTGAAAGAAAGGGTTCTAGCGTCGTCATGAATTCTCTGTATATTCTTAAAGGGTTGACAGTGCTGTCTGATAAACAAACAACATCGTTAAACCTTCTTTTAAATGCACAGAAAAAGTAAATACAAAGGCCAGAACTCTTTTTTTAACATTGCTGGAGGCTGGAGAGCCTGCAGAAGTGCTGTTTCTGAAGCAACAACTTATTTTGCCTTTCCTCCGCCATCAGTCAGCAACCACTTGTCAGATTGCCTCATACAAGGTCTCAAAGTCTAAGTTGAATACTAACCTATGCAACTGTGTAAACACTTAGACCACAGCTCCTCCACAGCAGCCACACAACCACCTTTGAGACACCTTGTACATTTGTGAACTTGATTCAAGGCCAAGGCCCCTAAATATACTCGGGATATACTCTTGTGTAACAAAGAGTCAACGTTACCTTGGTAATAGTTCCTCTACTTCTATCCACGGGCAATAATGCACCGTTGATGTGGCCTATATCATGATCGAAATTGTATTCTGGTATTCTCCCTCACTGTGTTCTTTCTCTGCACGGGGGGGGGGGGGTNAGTAAACATGAAGATTGTTATGGAACCTCTAAGAAACTCTGAGTACTCAAAATCTGATAATTTTAAGAAACTTTCAGTACTGACCCAAATTCTTAGTTTCTTATAAAACAAAATACGTGTATACCAAAACAAACAGAACGGGCAAATTCAACCTAAGAGTATGATAAATAAATACGTTAGTAAACGAAGGATACAATAAATTAAAAACAAGCGTAGTTTGTTCTTCAATGACCAGACCAATTGCGTTAAAAACTAACTGCAACAAAGGTTCCTTCCTTTAATCATGGCGAAAGAAAAAGCTGCGACAACGAACAAACATCGATCTTGCTTTGCAAACAAAATCTCGAAGATTTAGCAATTTAGGCACCTTTTTCTAATCTTGGACGACAACTGGACATGTTGTCACAACTGGAGTGTAACAATTTGCAACCAAAATTCACAAATAATAAGATACAGATACTGATGAAAGAATTTCTTTTGGTAAGACAAGCAGACATGCACATGGCTGAGTATTTAAAGGGGCCTTTGCAACAAGCATACCTTGCACATGCATCTCTTTGATGTCGGCCATTCTAATGGTCGACTAAAATGGCCGAAACCAAAGAGATAAAAAAGAGATGCACGTGCAAGGTATCCTGGCTGCAAAGGCCCTTTTAAAGGTCCGTTGCTAACTGTGATCCCCTTTGCTCTGAATGCAAAGCAAGAAAAACAGCCTAGCCCAGATACGGCTTTTGTAGCACACGACAGTCAACTTTGGTGTCACAAAGGATCATGGATAGCAATGAGTCTTTAATCTTAAACAGTCCATGTACAACAAGCTTGGACAAAAGATAATTGCTTTCACTCACCCGCAACTGGCCACATCGATCATTTTCAGCAAATTTCTTACAATTTTCATCCTTTAGGTAAAACTGTGAGCATAAATCGAAAAAGTACACATGATTCTGGGATAATTTGCACAGGAATTTCGCGTTATCGCAAATACAGCAAGAAAAAGTATCTACAGGGTGTCTGATAAATGTTTTGCCCCGTTTGTGTGGCTGCTGGGGAAGAAAAGTCGCAGAGCTCCGTAGGCTTCAATTTAGAGGTTGAGATTTTGTTTGAGTGATTGTTGATCAATGGCAGAGGAAAGGCAAAGCCAGTGGTTCTTAAAATCAAGTAACTTTTGAAAGAAAGGGTTCTAGCGTCATGAATTCTCTGTATATTCTTAAAAGGGTTGACAGTGAGGTCTGATAAACAAACAACATCATTAAACCTTCTTTTAAATGCAGAGAAAAAGTAAATACAAAGGCCAAAACTCTTTTTTAACATTGCTGGAGAGCCTGCAGAAGTGCTGTTTCTGAAGCAACAACTTATTTTGCCTTTCCTCCGCCATCACTCAGCAACCACTTGTCTAGCCTGCGTGCAGACTTTACTTTCCACTGCGAAGGAGAGCCAAAGCGGATCTTGCTCATAGGCTCTCCTTCGCAGTGGAAAGTAAAGTCTGCACGCAGGCTACCACTTGTCAGATTGCCTCATACAAGGTGTTATAAAATCTAAGTTGAAGACTAACCTATACAACTGTGTAAAAACTGAGACCACAACCCCTCCACAGCAGCCACACAACCACCTTTGAGACACCTTGTACAATTGTGAACTTGATTCAAGGCCAAGGCCCCTAAATATACTCGGGATATACTCTTGTGTAACAAAGAGTCAACGTTACCTTGGTAACGGTTCCTCTATCTCTATGCACGGGCAATAATGCACTGTTGATGTTGCCTATATCATGATCAAAATTGTATTCTCCCGCACTGTGTTATTTCTCTGCCACGGGATTGCGAGCTTGATAAGGTTGTTTTTTCTTTGTGCCTCTCATCACAACAAGGAGTGAATGTTTGAAATGAGATGTATCGCTGCGTAGGAGCTCAGGCGTTTTCTACTCAATTTGAATGATGGCGGCATTCAATCCTTGTTGTGATGAGAGAGGAACGAAGGAAAAGCAACATCATGAAGCTTTACTCAAAATCCCGTGGAAGAGAAACAACACAGTGCGTAAGAATACAATTTTGATCACAATATAGGCCACATCAACGGCGCACTATTGCCGTGCTCTGTCTTTAGCGTAATCGCTTATTCTGGTTTAATCTTCAAAACGAACAGAAAAATACCGACTATGATGGTACCACCAACAATGATGAACCTTTCCAGCCATTCGTTCAAGTCAATCTTTTTTGGCAGGTCAAGTCGGATGCCAATTATTGCAACCTACGAAAAGTTGTATGAAATATTAATGAGTAAGGAATTAGTACGTAAATTATAGTTGTTACAAAGATGTTTGAGGTTTGAGCCATCTCTTCCTTTTGTGTGTAACCTCGTCAATGCTAAGTATTTTTTAAGACTTATCCAGGGTCCAGGGTGTGGTGTACTTTTACGTAGACTGACAACTTCCCTCCCACTTTCCATTTCGTTGATTGATACCAAACCAGCTGAAAATCCAGTTTTCATTGTCGATGTGAAAGAATCTTCAAGAATTACACAGAAGAGGTGCTCATCTCGAAACTGCTAGGTTGTGATTTTCTTTACAACCTCAAAAAACATAAATTTGAGGCGTTTGAGAATAGTAAGTTAGAACTCTTGGCGTCCGGCATCAAAGCAATGTTCATCAATTTCTGGCCGCTTTTCGAATAGTTTGAAAATGAGTAGCAGTTCTAGCGATTATCAGTCCATCAAGGAGCAAAATTAGCATGATCGTAATAAGTCTAGTACTTACCCAACCTCCATGATCTTTTATCCAGCCTACGGCACTTTCCTCTCTCAAAAATGCATCAACTAAAGTATCAATCTTCTGCGAGAAGATTTTGATGTCTATGAAGTCTGTATCTTCTTTTATCATGACAGACGTAACAATTTCATATCCAAATGACCATAAAGCAACAATTCTACCCCAGTTGATGCCATCTTGAAACAATTTTCTTGCTACTAGTGCAAATTTGTCATACGCTGTCTCTGGGGTGACATCAAGGCTCTTGGCGATTCTAGCAAGCGCATCGTCATACTTTTCGACCATTGCGTCTGTAAACTCAGCTAGCACCTGAATGATTTCAAAATGAAGAACAACTTTGTAAGTGGTCAATGACCGGAGTACAAGAACTTAAGAACCTACAGGCTGAAATTGTGTAGTTGGTTTGAATTAGTTGCTTTATATTTATGTTTGTGACTATGTAAGTCACGAGGGGGGGGGGTTCTTCCATAGTAAAGGTACCTGGGGATGTGCCACTAGCAAGGGTATACTTTTCCGGACTTCTAGTCTAGCCAAGGGTATACTTTTTTGCAATTTTGGCCTAGCAACGGTCTAGCCAAGGGTATCATTTTTGACAATATTGGTCTAGCGAACGGTCATGATATCATATTTGTTACAAATTTGACAATATTTGTCCAGGAAATGGTCAAAATTAGTTTAGTCAAGCAAGGGTACCATTTTCGTAAAAATTAGTCTAGCCTACGGTACCATTTTGAATGTGCTCGCGGCAGACCTCTACCCAAAATTTTGCCAAGAACCCCCCCACCCCCCGTGATGTAAGTAACCAAATTTACAAATGAAAAACTTTGTTAACGGATCAAAACCCATCAAAACAAACAATACCGGTACAGTGTAAATGTTGTCTGAGAGATCGAGTGTTTTCGGCCCATTTTCATGCATTTTTGCAACGAAGGATTTTCGCAAAAGGTTGATGCTCCGAGATTTCTAGGTAGCAGTACAGCCTCTGACAGTAGCAAACAATTACCTTTCCAATGTCTCGAATTTCACTCGTCCATCTTTCTTCCAAGAACATTTCTAGCACTGACTTTGGAATTCTACCAATACTAATTTGTCTCTTGGATATTTGTATTGTCAACCTTTGAAACATAAAACTTCTGAAGATGATTTTAGTAAAGGATTCGAAAGAATCGTCATTTGGCGGTTCCTGGTCTCTTTCTGCTCCAACGTCCGGGCAAAGAGCTTCTGCCATTCTGCCTGACCAAATTTGTTCTTTATCTTTTTCTCGTTTCATAGGTAACTTGAATCGAATATTTGTGTTGCCACTTGTCGCAGCCACGGTTTGCATTAATTCACTTTGGTGATATCACTTCCTTGTTTGGGTGGGGAGGAATGAACAAGGAGAAAAATGTTCTCTTTGCGCATCTACGCGCACGCATTCTCTTTTTCAAAACGAGGCTGATTTGAAAAATAGTTTCAAACTTGGCGCGAAATCTTGCACAATAATGCAATTGATTGCAATTTCGATCCTTCACAAAACATTCCATTTGATAATGGAAATAGTAAGCGGAAGTAGTGGACAAGGTAAGACAAGGCTGCCCCCAGATTTTGCAATAAACAAAGAAGTGCCCTTTTAATTTTCAGGAAGTGCGCATTTTGCCTAATGAAAAAAGTGCACTTGAAGGGTCGTTTTGGACTTTTTCTTTTCATTACAAATCAAAACAACCAAACTACAACTACATATAAATATTTTATCGCTTTTGCCACAGCGGGAAAAGACATGGATGCTATCGATATCGAGTTCCAACTACGACAGCCACTTACATCAAACTGATCAAAGAAAAAGACGAAGATTTGTTTCATATATGCACCGTTGATATGGCCTATATTATGATCAAAATTGTATTCTTACTCAGTGTGTGTGTGTTTCTCTTCCACAGGATTGCGAGTAAAGCTTGATAATGTTGCTATCCCTTCCTTCTTCTCTCCTCACAACAAGGATCGAATGCTGCCATTATTCAGTTGAAACTGTTGGAGATCCTACGCAGCGATGTCTCATTTCAAACTTCCCTTTTAATAACGTTGAAGGGAAGTTTGAAATTGGGCATATCGCTGCATAGGAGCTCCAACGGTTTTATTTTAACTGTAATAATGGCGGCTGTTTTGGGGCATATCGAGAAATAGAGTCTTTGCCTAATTCCTGATTCCATAAGGAAATAATACACCAAAAATTATGAGAAAAATTTTGAAAATAAAATTGAAGCCGAAGCGAGATGATGGATTTAAAACTTTACACAATTTTTTCATTTGCTTATCTTGTGCGATTTTTCAAACACAACATTGGAGACAATTTTGTGACTTACATGACTTATTTAACGCTGGATATAAAGATAAAATTTGATAAAATCAGCTAACTGATACAAATACAAACAGATAGAACGGTTAATCTTGAAATAAGAATACAATAAATAAGTGCGTTAGTGAACTAACAAACGAAGGGTACAAATGAATAAAATCAGCTAATTGATACCAAAACAAACAGAACGGTCAACCTCAACCTAAGAGTATGATAAATAAGTGCGTTAATGAACGAAGGATACAAATCTTGCTAATTTACAGCGAATAAATAAAATCAGCTACTTCATACCAAAACAAACAGCACTGTAACCGTGCTCTGTCTTTAGCGTACTTGCTTATTTCAAATAGAACACAAATAGAATTATACCGACTATAATGATACTACCAACAATGATCAACCTTTCAAGCCATACTTTCGAGTCAGTCTTCTTTGGTTTGTCAAGTAATGCAACCGCAACCTACAAAAGTTTGATGAAATTTCCATGAGTAAGTAAGGCAAGTACTAGACTTATGACCTGGAGTCTCTCTTTGCCCTGTGCTCTTTGACTTGATGATGGCGCTAGTTCATCATAGACTGATTACGAGTCGAGTTTTGCTCCTCCGCCAAATAAGCTGATAAACTGATAAAACTGATATACCCCGCTACAACTACTCCGCCAATTTCAGCGAACTCGGTTTCGTAGACGGTAGCCTCGTTTTGGTGAGCGATAACTGGCACTCGGGACTCACTGTCATCAGTCTACGTTCAACAGAGACTCCAATCTCGTCCCCAGAGTGAGTTCGTTGCTCTACCTCTACTCTGGGATACAGGAGGCCGTTCGACAATTTGATTGGCTATTCGAAAACAACAGCAAAATCAGATTATAACTGGCTCCCATTCAAAAATGGCCTTTGTTGAATCGGTAATTTCACAAAATCAATGGGGTGTATGGGGGNACCCCTACCCAAAATTTGGCCGAGAACCCCCCCCCCCCCCCCTCCCGTCATGTAAGTAACCCAAATTTACAAATGAAAAACTTTGTTAACGGATCAAAACCCATCAAAGCAAACGATACCGGTATAGTGTAAATGTTGTCTTAGAGATCGAGTGTTTTCTGCCCATTTTCATGCATTTTTGCAACCAAGGATATTTTCGCAAAAGGTTGATGCTCCCAGATTTCTAGCTAGCAATACAGCCTCTGACAGTAGCAAACAATTACCTTTCCAATGTCTCGAATTTCATTCGTCCATCTTTCTTCCAAGAACATTTCTAGCAGTGACTTTGGAATTCTACCAATACTAATTTGTCTCTTGGATATTTGTATTGTCAACCTTTGAAACATAAAACTTCTGAAGATGGTTCTTGTAAACGAGTCGAAATAATCATCATTTGGCGGTTCATGGTCTCTTTCTGCTCCAACGTCCGGGCAAAGAGCTTCTGCCATTCTGCCTGACCAAATTTGTTCTTTATCTTTTTCTCGTTTCACAGGTAACTTGAATCGAATACTTGTGTTGTCGCAGTGATGGTAAGGCAAGGTGCACTTTGGTGATATCACTTCCTTGTTTGGGTGGGGCGGAATCAACAAAGAGGAAAATGTTCTCTATGCGCATCTACGCACATGCATACTCTTTTTCAAAACGAGGTTGATTTGAAAAATAGGCGCGAAATTTCGATCCTTGACAAAACATTCCATTTGATAATGGAAATGGGAAGCGGAAGTAGTGGACAAGGTAAGACGAGGCTGCCCCCCACAGATTTTGCAATAGACAAAGAAGCGCCCTTTTAACTTTCAGGAAGTGCCCCTTTTGCCTAATGAAAAAAGTGCACTTGAAGGGTCGTTTTGGACTTTTTCTTTTTCATTACAAATCAAAACAACTAAACTACAACTGCATATAAATATTCTATGGCTGCCACAGCCGGAAAAAGACATGGATGCTATCGAATTCCAACTACGACAGCCACTTACATCTATGAAAAAGACGAAGATTTGTTTCATGAAACCATGGGCAATAATGCACTGTCGGTGTGGCCTATATTATGATCAAATTTGTATTCTTACTCACTGTGTGTGTGTTTCTCTTCCACAGGATTGCGAGTAAAGCTTGATAATGTTGCTATTCCTTTTATTCCTTCGTTCTTCTCTCCTCACAACAAGGATCGAATGCCGCCATTATTCAGTTGAAACTGTTGGAGCTCCTACGCAGCGATGTTTCATTTCAAACTTCCATTTGAATAACGTTGAAGGGAAGTTTGAAATTGGACATATCGCTGCGTAGGAGCTCCAACGGTTCTAGTTTAACTGTAATAATGGCGGCTGTTTTGGGGCATATCGAGAAATAGAGCTTTTGCCCAATTCCTGATTTTATAAGGAAATAATACACCAAAAATTATGAGAAAAATTTGAAAATAAAATTGAAGCCGAAGCGAGATGATGGATTTAAAACTTTACACAATTTTTTCATTTGCTTATCTTGTGTAATTTTTCAAACACAACATTGGAGACATTTTTGTGACTTACATGACTTATTTAACGCTGGATATAAATCTTGCTTACTTCCAAATAGATAAGATTTGATAAATCAGCTAATTGATACAAATACAAACAAATAGAACGGTCAATCTTGAACTAAGAATACAATAAATACGTGCGTTAGTGAACTAACAAACGAAGGATACAAATTTTGCTTATTTACGATGAATAAATAAAATCAGCTAATTTATACCAAAACAAACAGAACGGGCAATCTCAACCTAAGAGTATGATAAATAAGTGCGTTAATGAACGAAGGATACAAATCTTGCTAATTTACAGCGAATAAATAAAATCACCTAATTCATACCAAAACAAACAACACTGTAACCGTACTCTGTCTTTAGCGTACTTGCTTATTTCAAATAGAACACAAATAGAATTATGCCGACTATAATAATACCACCAACAATGATCAACCTTTCAAGCCATAATTTCGAGTCAATCTTCTTTGGTTTGTCAAGTAATGCAACCTACAAAAGTTTGATGAAATATCTATGAGCAAGGCAAGTACTAGACTTACCAATGACCTGGAGTCTCTTGTTTCCCTGTGCTCTTTGACTTGATGATGGCGCTAGTTCAACATAGACTGATTACGAGTCGAGTTTTGCTCCTCCACCAAACTGATATACCCCGCTACAACTACTCCGCCAGTTTCAGCGAACTCGGTTTGGTAGACTGTAGTCTCGTTTTGGTGAGCGATAACTGGGACTCGGGACTCACTGTCATCAGTCTACGTTCAACAGAGACTCATATTATTACTCTAAAAAACTGACCCTATTTAGGCCTAAAGTCTCAGGTTCCTAGAGTACCAATCGGATTGCAAGATTTGTGGATTACTATGGTGACGACATATATGATGGAACTGTCGATTCGATCGAACAGCTGATAACATTCGGACGATTCGAGATGAGAGGTCGTGATTCGAGATTCGAAGCCATGATTCCATCATAATTCGACTGATGAATGCATATTTAGGGTCAGCTTTTTCACTGTTTCATTATGAGTCCCTGTTGAGCAAGGTACAGTAGGGATACAAGGGACTCATCGTCATAAATCTAGGCAAGTACATAATTTATAGGTAGTTGTTACAAAGATTGTTGAGCCTCTTCTTCCTTTTGTATGTAATATAATTCTCAGCGTATCATTAAAGAGTGGAACTGCTTGCTAGCTAACATCGTCGAAGCAAAGGATGTGCTAACGTTGGAAAAACTCTTTGACCGCCTTCACGAAATCAATATTTGAGCAAAATTAATAAAATTGTCGTAATAAATCTCGTACTTACCCAACCTCCGTGATCTTTTATCCAGCCTGCTACGTTATTTTCATCTTTCAAAAATCCATCAACTAAAGTATCAATCATCTGCGAGCAGATTTTGACGTCTGTATCTTCTTCTATGATGACAGACACAGCAAGTTCATATCCAAATGACAATGAAGCAACAATTTTACCCCAGTTGATTTCATCTCCAAATACAGAACTTATGGTTCCTGCAAAAGTGTCATACGCTGTCTCTGAGGTGACACCAACACCAAAGCTCTGGGCAGTTAGACCAAGTTGCTTGTATATATTGTCAAGGTCATCTGCCATCTCAGCTAGCACCTGTATGATTGCAAAATGAAGGAAAACGGAAAGCCTTGTAATTGGTTAATGACCCGAGTACAAGAAAATATAGTGCATTAAAGGGAGTACAAAGACCGGCAGCCTTTGCCATCGTTTCTGTTTGTTTTTGTGAATTTCGTACAGTCAGTTAACCGGAAGCTGTGCAGAGCAAGTCGCTGACTTCGTGCAAAGCATGCTGGTCTTTGTACTCCGTTTAAGAACCTACAGGATGAAATTGTCAAATTTAGACCCCCAAATTTATAAGAACCAATCCATCGTATTCATCGTACAAGAACCCAGGCTAATTTGCAAAAGTTCAGGTTCTTTTTCACGGGGGTTTACTGCACACATTAAAATCCATACGTTAGACGAAAAGTTTCTGGCAAGAAGGTTTAGGACACTTTTTGAAAATCAGAGGCAAATTTCGTTTGTACAGTTCATTGGCCAAATGTTTCGCTTGAAATGGAATATAATTGTCACCTTTTTGCTTCCAAGGAGTTAGACTAGCTTAGAATTATTCTGTACTGGAACAGTGCAAAAATCTTGAACCGAAGAACCTTCGAAAACTAATGTCAAGACAAAGGTTCTTAACCTAATTTACAATTATAGAGAATGGTGACAGGGGGTATTGATGGTACTGGGTACTAGCCCCTATGGTACCTGGTACTGATACCTTTGGTACTGGGTACTGGTAGGAATTACTGTGGTACCTACTGTGGTTTTTAGATTTCTAGGTAAGCTGAACAGCCTCTCACAGCAGCAACAAATTACCTTTGCAATCTCTCGAGCTTCATTCGGCCATTCTTCTTCGAAAAACATTTCTAGCACTGGCGTTGGAATTCTACCCATACTTATTTGTCTCTTCAATATTTGTTTTGTCAACCTTTGAAACATAAAACTTCTGAAGATGATTCTTGTAAACGATTCGAAAGAGTCGTGATTTGGCGGTTCCTTGTCTCTTTCTGCTCCAAGGTTCGGGGAAAAAGCCTCTGCCATGCTTCTAACCAAATTTTGTTCTTTATCTTTTTCTCGTTTCACAGGTAACTCGAATCGATGATTTGTTTTTCTACTTGTCGCAGCCACGGGTTGCATTAATTCACTTTGGTGATTTCACTTCCTTGTTTGGGTGGGGAGGAATCAACAAGGAGAAAAATGTTCTCTTTGCGCATCTACGCGCACGTATACTCTTTTTCAAAACGAGGTTGATTTGAAAAAGTAGTTTAAACTTGGCGCGAAATTTTACGCTTTGGTGAAGGTGAAGTTGCGGCTTTTAGCACCAAAGTGAAAGTGGTGGGGATATAAATCAATGATGGAAGTAGTGATATAAATCTTGCTTATTTCTAAATAGATGAAATTTGATAAAATCAGCCAATTGATACAAATACAAACAGATGGAACGGTCAATCTTGAACTAAGAATACAATAAATAAGTGCGTTAGTGCAGGGCCGTCGAGAGAGGGGCGGGGCCCCAGGGCCAGGGTAGGAGTGGGGGCCCCTGGCGCCGGAAAATTTTTCGGACCACGCCCTTTTATCCTTGGGCCACACCCTCCTATGCACTGGTAAAACGCTGCTTTTAGATTTTATTTAGAATCTCAGTGGGCCCGTGGGCCTGAAAACGTTCCTGAAAGAAAACTACAACAAAGAAAAAAGACAACTTATTTCTTGCGGGCCCCCAGATGCCCCGGGCCCCCTGGTAACTACCCTGGCTACCCCCCCCCCCTCTCGACGGTCCTGCGTTAGTGAACTAAGAGACGAAGGATACAAATCTTGCTGAACGATGAATGAATAAAATCAGCTAATTGATACCAAAACAAACTGAACGGTTAATCTCAACCTAAGAGTATGATAAATAAGTGCGTCAATTAACGAAGGATACAAATCTTGCTACGGCAAATGAATAAAATCAGCTAATTCATACCAAAACAAACAACACTGTAACCGTGCCCTGTCTTTAGCGTAATCGCTTGTTACAAATAGAACACAAATAGAATTATACCGACTATAATGATACCACTGACAATGATCAACCTTTCCAGCCATACTTTCACGTCAATCTTTGGTTTGTCAAGTAATGCAACCTAAAAAAGTTTGATGAAATATATGAGTGAGGAAGCAAGGCAAGTACTAGTAGACTTATGACCTGGAGTCTCTCGTTTCCCTGTGCTCTTTGACTTAAAGATGGCGTGTTATTACTCTGAAAACTGACCCTATTTAGGCCCAAACTCTGAGGTTCCTAGAGTACCAATCAGATTGCGAGATTTGCGGATTACTATGGTGACGGCAAATATGACGGAACTGTTCGATTCGATTGAGCAACTGATAACATTCGGACGAGATTCGAGATTCGGAGGCCATGATTCCATGCATACTACAGGGCCAGCATTTTCATTTTCGCTGTGTCATTATGAGTCCCTGTTGTGCAAGGTTTACCTAAGGGATACAAGGGACTCATCGTCATAAGTCTAGGCAAGTCAGGTGCGCAGTTTATAGGTAGTTGTTACAAAGATTGTCGAGCCTCTTCTTCCTTTAGTATGTAATATTATTTCTCAGCGTATCATTAAATAGAGGAACTGCTTGCCAGCTAACATCGTCGAAGCAAAGGATGTGCTAACGTTCGAAAAACTCTTTGACCGCCTTCACGAAATCGATAAATGAGCAAAATTAATAAAATTGTCGTAATAAATCTAGTACTTACCCAACCTCCATGATCTTTTATCCAGCCTGCTACGTTATTTTCATCTTTCAAAAATGCATCAACTAAAGTATCGATCATCTGCGATAAGATTTTGACGTCTGTATCTTCTTTTATGATGACAGACACAGCAATTTCATATCCAAATGACCATAAAGCAACAATTCTTCCTAAGTTGATCTTATCTGCGGTATCTCCAAATAAACATCTTGTTGTGTTTGCAAAAGTGTCATACAATGTCTTTGAGGTGACAGCAACACCAAGGCCCTGAACCATTTCAGAAAACTCTTTGTAATAAATTTTGTCAACTTCATCTGCCATCTCAGCTAGCACCTGAATGATTGCAAAACGAAGGAAAACGGAAAACCTTGTAATTGGTTAATGACCCGGGTACAAGAAGCAAAAATTGTCAACTTTAGACTCCCAATTTTATAAGAACCAATCCATCGTGTTCATCGTACAAGAACTTAGGTTGATTTGCAAAATTGTAGGTTCCTTCTCATTTAAAATCCAAACGCTTGAAACTAAAAGTTTCATGGAAGAAGGTGTGGAACATATTTTGAAAATCGGAGGCAAATTTTCTTTTGTACAGATCATAGACCAAATTTTTCGCTTGAAATGGACTGTAACCGTCACCTTTTTTCTTCCAGGGAGTTAGCTTGTACCTCATTCACATTTGCAAGTTAAACCAGCTTAAAGGCAATCTGTCCCCTTCGATGAATGAAAATAAAATCGATAAAGATCTCTATTGCATATTCCAGAAGTTGGTGTTAATTCGCTTTATCCAAAGAAATCAGGGTCATAGAGACTCAATGATGCATGGATTTAGCTGCAGCGTAAATAAGGTAAATAAAGCAGTAACCAAGGTCAGAACAATAGGGGACAGATTGCTTTTAAACTAAACCAGTTTATCAAATGCAATGTTCAATCATCAAAAAGCATATTGAATAAAATCTGAACCTGAAAAATTTGGTAAAATTGCCTCAAATAAAAACTCACACATGGGCCAACTCTGTTACCTTCAGAGGCAGCAGCCTTTGGAATGCTCTAAGCGACGATATCAAAATAGGAAATAATGATAATAACAGTTAGTAATACGAATATTTTAACAGGATTAAAGCTTCAAAAAAAATTGCTGTTTTCAACGCCTGTCCTGCTTAAAGTGCCTATCTAGTCCAATTTTTCAAATTGTTCAAAAGGCATTTTTTGACAGCTCTGGTGGCACTGATCATGAAAAAAAATAAATGAAAATTTTCTGAATTATATATTTCTGTAAAATAGTGTTTGAAACCGCTGTTTGTCGAGAACGTTGCTCACTTGCAGGTCTGGGTCGAGAGCGGCTTGTGATGAACCTTCAGGAACACCTCCGGAGAGGGCATTGTGTTTTGAAAGCGTTGCTACAAGGTAACTACGAAACTAATTTACAATTATATAACTGTGAATGAATATCGCATAAAAATGTGGAAATGTGTAGTATCAAAATAAGGAATGGAGCGAAACAATCTCGTCCTCAGGGCCTTTTGTCATCCGTCCCAATATGACAAAAGGCCCCAGGGACGAGGTTGGGAGCGAAATGCAGCTGTACATTATGTTGTAAATAGGACATTATATCATACTTTATATAGCAGGTGGTTTGAATCAGTTGCTTTATATTCTATGTAAATAATAAACTTTAAAGAATGTTAAATGAACAAAAAGGCCGTGATTTGCACGCATTTTGCAACCAAGGATTTTCGCAAAAGAGTGATGATCCCTTTTTAGATTTCTAGGTAAGCAGAACAGCCTCTCAACCACAGTAGCAATGAATAAATTACCTTTGCAATCTCTCGAGCTTCATTCGTCCATTCTTCTTCGAAAAACATTTCTAGCACTGGCGTTGGAATTCTACCCATACTTATTTGTCTCTTCAATATTTGTTTTGTCAACCTTTGAAACATAAAACTTCTGAAGATGATTCTTGTAAACAATTCGAAAGAGTCGTGATTTGGCGGTTCCTTGTCTCTTTCTGCTCCAAGGTTGGGGGAAAAAGCCTCTGCCATGCTTCTAACAAAATTTTGTTCTTTATCTTTTTCTCGTTTCACAGGTAACTCGAATCGAATATTTGCGTTGCCACTTGTCGCAGCCACGGTTTGCATTAATTCACTTTGGTGATATCACTTCCTTGTTTGGGTGGGGAGGAATCAACAAGGAGAAAAATGTTCTCTTTGCGCATCTACGCGCACGCATACTCTTTCTCAAAACGAGGATGATTTGAAAAAGTAGTTTGAAACTTGGCGCGAAATTTTGCGCTTTGGTGAAGGTGAAGTTGCGGTTGAAGTTATTACAAATCAAAACAACTCAACTAAACTACACAANCGTTAACGTCTTTATCAGTTTAACTACTGAAATGTGGATCAATATTTACTGCACAGGCCAAATTTTATGTTCAGGCAGTCTGAAATTGCAGCGTGCCTGCAAAGGATCCTGGGTGAAAATGGCTCTTTAAAATCAGCTATAAGTTTCTAAAAACTGGTCAAGAACACCTGTTGTGGTGATGGCACGGGACAGGAAGAATATTTTTTGAGAAGAATACAAGAAACGAGGAAACTTTTAAATTTTATGCCCCCTGCCTTACCCGTGCCTTATAATTTATCCAAACACCCTTGAGCGAAAAGCTAGGACTGAAGAGGTTTTGGCTGTTAAGGAGGTATTGTCACCCAGGGTCCTGGACCCTGGGTGACGATGGCTCTTTAAAATATAAACTCAACTGGAAAATGAAAAACAAGACCGTTATCATACGCCACTTTCAATAATACAGATTTTAAAACATGACGTTTTGATTCAATGCATTCACGACACAAGAAGAATGGGCGATTGCGCTAAAGATGGCGGCGAGGAATTTTTTACCAAGATGCATTGCGTTCTGGTTAAGATTATTTAACGATTCTATAGGAATTCCATTAAAGAACGCAGTGCAAGATTTCTCGCTGCCATCTTTAGCGCAATCGTCTACTGCAGTACAAAGTTAACTAACAGACGAACAAACAATGGCGCATGAGATAGGCCTACTTTAACCAAAGATTTATACAGATTTAAAAGATTATCTGGAAGTTACAGATATTTCAGCTGAACTTAAAGTCCATGTTACAATTGCCTCACACGCGAAATTATGTTAATTATAACAATAGATGCAAGTTGCAAAGGTGATTCCGCTTTATCGCGAAATCCGCTGACATCAATTTTCATCACTAACTCAAGATCACGACCAGCTCAGCGTTTTTTAATGCTTTCTAAGATGTACAATTTTACGATTTTACATGTGCTACATTGAGGTATTTCAAAATTTGAGTGCTATTTCCATTCCTTGCTTTTTCTATTCCATGCTATTTCTATGCTATAATATAGTGCTATTCCATGTTATTTATTGTAGGTAATCATAACAATAGATGCACGTTGCAAAGGTGAGTCTGCTTTCACTAACTCAAGACCAATACCAGCTCAGCGTTTTTTTTATGCCTTTTAAGATGTACAATTTTACGATTTTACATGTGCTACATTGAGGTATTTCAAAATTTGAGTGCTATTTCTATTCCATGCTATTTCTATGCTATGTTATAGTGCTATTCCACGTTACTTCTTGCAGGTAATTGGCAGGGTTAAAAGATGTGTGCATAAACGAGGGGCTGGGCTAAAGTGAACAATATATTGATACAGTTGAAACTGGCACGCGCGAGAACTATGGAGACAAAGAGTGCCTGGGTATTTTTCTTTGTTCTGTTTATACCCAGATGCACGTATTTCCCTCTGCCTAGTTCCTTTAAAGGAGCCTTTGCAACCCCGGGGGGGGGGGGCAACTACCTTNTGACGTTAACGTCTTTATCAGTTTAACTACTGAAATGTGGATCAATATTTACTGCACAGGCCAAATTTTATGTTCAGGCAGTCTGAAATTGCAGCGTGCCTGCAAAGGATCCTGGGTGAAAATGGCTCTTTAAAATCAGCTATAAGTTTCTAAAAACTGGTCAAGAACACCTGTTGTGGTGATGGCACGGGACAGGAAGAATATTTTTCTGAGAAGAATACAAGAAACGAGGAAACTTTTAAATTTTATGCCCCTTGCCTTACCCGTGCCTTATAATTTATCCAAACACCCTTGAGCGAAAAGCTAGGACTGAAGAGGTTTTGGCTGTCAAGGAGCTATTGTCACCCAGGGTCCTGGACCCTGCGTGACGATGGCTCTTTAAAATAAACTCAACTGGAAAATGAAAAACGAGACCGTTATCATACGCCACTTTCAATAATACAGATTTTAAAACATGGCGTTTTGATTCAATGCATTCACGACACAAGAAGAATGGACGATTGCGCTAAAGATGGCGGCGAGGAATTTTTCACCAAGATGCATTGCGTTCTGGTTAAGATTATTTAACGATTCTATAGGAATTCCATTAAAGAACGCAGTGCAAGATTCCTCGCTGCCATCTTTAGCGCAATCGTCTATTGCAGTACAAAGTTAACTAACAGACGAACGAACAATGGCGCATGAGATTGGCCTACTTTAACCAAAGATTTATACAGATTTAAAAGATTATCTGGAAGTTACAGATATTTCAGTTGAACTTATAGTCCATGTTACAATTGCCTCACACGCGAATTTATGTTAATTATAACAATAGATGCAAGTTGCAAAGGTGATTCCGCTCTATCGCGAAATCCGCTGACATCAATTTTCATCACTAACTCAAGATCACGACCAGCTCAGCGTTTTTTAATGCTTTCTAAGATGTACAATTTTACGATTTTACATGTGCTACATTGAGGTATTTCAAAATTTGAGTGCTATTTCTATTCCTTGTTTTTCTATTCCATGCTATTTCTATGCTATGTTATAGTGCTATTCCATGTTATTTCTTGTAGGTAATCATAACAATAGATGCACGTTGCAAAGGTGAGTCTGCTTTCACTAACTCAAGATCAATACCAGCTCAGCGTTTTTCTTATGCCTTTTAAGATGTACAATTTTACGATTTTAAATGTGCTGCAATGGGGTATTTCAAAATTTGAGAGCTAAGTCCACGTTATTTCTTGCAGGTAATTGGCAGGGTTAAAAGATGTGTGCATAAACGAGGGGCTGGGCTAAAGTGAACAATATATTGATACAGTTGAAACTGGCACGCGCGAGAACTAAGGAGACAAAGAGTGCCTGGGTATTTTTCTTTGTTTTGTTTATACCCAGATGCACGTATTTCCCTCTGCCTAGTACCTTTAAAGGAGCCTTTGCAACCCCGGGGGGGCACTCCCATACTTGACCTGACGGGATGTACCGCTCAACAGGGTGTCCTTTTGCGGTAAAAATTATGCGACAGGGTGTCCTTTTCTAACGGAAATCATGCGACAGGGTATTATAATAGGTAAAAAATTTATGCGACAGGGTATCACAAGCAAAAATTGCGTTCTACACTGTATTTGTGAGGCAAAATTTTTATGCGACAGGGTATAGTTTTGGCCTATTTTTTATGCGACAGGGTGCAGGGTGTGGNCCAGATGCACGTATTTCCCTCTGCCTAGTACCTTTAAAGGAGCCTTTGCAACCCCGGGGGGGCACTCCCATACTTGACCTGACGGGATGTACCGCTCAACAGGGTGTCCTTTTGCGGTAAAAATTATGCGACAGGGTGTCCTTTTCTAACGAAAATCATGCGACAGGGTATTATAATAGGTAAAAAATTTATGCGACAGGGTATCACAAGCAAAAATTGCGTTCTACACTGTATTTGTGAGGCAAAATTTTTATGCGACAGGGTATAGTTTTGGCCTATTTTTTATGCGACAGGGTGCAGGGTGTGGAGAGGTTTTCCGCACACCCCCGTCACTTCCCTAATCAAGTACACCCCCCAGGGTTTGCAACCTGCATTGCACGTGCCATCTTTCTGTTGGCGGCCATTTTCGTGCACCATAAAATGGCGATAACAAAGAGGCCACAGAAGGATGTAACCACAAAGCATAGCAAAGGCCTCTTTAAGGGACTGTTCACAATTTATAAAAGGGTTGGTACGGAAGAGAAATGGGTTGGGTAAGAGAAATTTTCTAACATAAAAAGGTTGGGCAAATATTTTTTCATGTAATTTCAAGGTTGGGAAAACAAAATTTTCCCATCAATTAATGCCAAATGTTTAAAGTCCAAAATTATCAATATCATCATCAAGATCATCAACACTATCCATTTCACATTCCGTGTCTACTTTGTTCATACATCGTTTGACATTGAAACCATGTTTATAGGTAGGGGTTGGGCAAAATTTTGTCAATCTGAAAATTGTTGGGTAGATGTTTTTGCTGTCACTTTTAGAGTTGGGTCAGAAGATTTTTGGACAAGAAAACATTTCTCTTCAGTACCAACCCCTCTGTAAATAAGAGCAATAAGGGACTAGAGGGTTCGTGTGCAAATAGATGTAGATGTAAGGTCATGGTGTGAAACTCGGTAGAACAAGTGAATGATTGACGAACTTCAAATCACGTCTTATCTGACATATCAATTTTGAGACGTACCGCAGTTACCCTAGTTGTGCTCTCGCTACACAGTAAGCCAACTTGGCAATTTCCAGAAGTTTAGGTACATTGATGGCTCACGCAACGGCTGCTTAGGCCTTCTTAGTTAAATACTCTTCAGCAAGACTGCAACATTGGAGTGAATTCTTTGGTTGTTCTTGGAAAATGAATACAGTTTTCGAAGCAAGCCGTACAATTCTAAGTCTTACTTGCATACAACAAATTTGGGGCAAACGAGGGAATTGAATGGGGGAATTGGTAATAATTGGCAAAACTTGCATAAAAAATCCGGCCGCTGGGAAAATGACATCGACAAGGAAGTAGGCCTTCAAAAAGATCAGATGGCCATACTGAAGGTTGCTTCAAACAGCATCACACAATTCTCTGAAGGGGCCTCCTACATAATCTACTGACTCAAACGTCTGGATAAGCTAAATATTGTCGATTTGTAAACTACCTTGTAGTGAGTAATGTCATATTGTAGAACGTCATGGTTGACTTAGATCATTCAATAAAATTCACAAATGCTGGCAGTAATTTATTGAATGAAATTGTGAAGCCATTGAGGAATTTCACGACAGCTGGCATTTGAAGAAATCAGCTCAGCTATTTGAATGAAACCGATTACATCGTCAACATAAATAAGGTGGCCACAACATTGACAAAAATTTGTGAGTACGAGTTGGAATCTTTGATAAATGAAAAGACTATGACTCATCGATGTCTTTCATTGATAATAAGATTCTCAAAGCTTATCAATTCAAGGCTAAATTGCCTCACAGCCAGCTGACAATAAGCAAGGACGATAATTGCCTTGGAATGCTGGGATACTATGTGGATGATCTAATATGATGTTGTTGGACAGTCACTGCACGAATCCTTGATTGCTTGATGGACAGTAGATAATCAAAAACTAACATAATTGCTTTCAAAGCCATGCAAGCCAGGATTTTTTGATGACTATCCCACATCATTTTGCTGTGGCAATTCACTCAAAAGCAAATAGTGGCGACTGAATGAACCTGATCATTTCCACAATTCTATAATTCACAAATAAGCTGGCCAAACTTCTGATCAAATTTATGAGTTAGATCTGGATTCCTTCTATGCTTCCTTTCAATAAAAAGGAAAAATAAATACGAGTCATCAATATCGTACACTAATATTGAGCTTTCGCATCTTATCACTTCAGGGTTAATTGCTTCATGGTAAGCTGACAATCAGTAAGTACGATATTTGCTTTGGAACACTGGGATTTTACGTTGATGATCTAATAACTTGTTGTTTTTTGCCACTCAGCTCACTAAGATTCACACAAGCTTTTCGGCTAATCCTGAAAATCTTCATGGAAAGCTAAAGGAAATGAATGAAGCCAAAGCTTTTGGAAGAATTGATATGATTGCTTTGGAATCTCGGCAAGCTGGCAAATTATGTTGATGATCTATTATGTTGTGGTATTGCCATCAAATAAACTAAAATCTACACACGTTTATTGTCTGATCCTGAAGGGCTTCAAGCAAAGCTAACAATAGAAGACTGGCATGATTGCTTTGGAATCCACGCAGGCAAAGATTCTACGTTGATGATCTGATATGCTGATAGGCCACTAAATAAACTAACATCTAGAAAGGCTTCTGATATGATTGCTTTGGAATCACCGCAGGCCAGAATTTCACGTTGATGATCTGATATGCTGTTGCCTTGCCATTCAATTCACCAAAAGCTTATTATCAAATCTTTAAGGACTTGATGAAGACTAACAACCAAACTGATCTAATTTATTTGCTACTCTATGTTGAAGATCCAAAATAATGTTGCTCTGCCATTTAATGAACTACAGTCTATGAAGGCTTATTGTCAAATCCTGAAAGATTTTATGTTGATGATCTAATAGGTTGTGGTATTGCCACTAAATAAACTAAACATCTACGCGTACCTTTTGTGCAATCCTGAAAGGCTTCAAAATAAGTCTGCAGTTAAAGACTGACATGATTTCTTTGGAATCTATGCAGGCTGGCAATATTACATGGATGATTTAATATCTTGTTCTTGACACTCAATTAAAAGTTGTATGCTAACGGTGAACTTTCAAACGTCCAAATTATGGCATTGAAAAGCTAAAAGATTTTATATTCATGTTGATAAATTTTCATTCCGTTGCTTTTGCGAAAGGAACCAAAACTACGCCATGACTTTCATGCTACATTTTTCATAGTAAACATGGTAATTCAGCAAAACAGAATGTTTCTGAAGCATTTGCAGGAGATACCCGAGGCAAAACCTTTTCCTGTTGATAATGGATATTCCAAAAACTACCGAAACTTCTGGAAGCAGCCAAGATCAAGAAATGATTGCACAGAAAAAACACGTGATGTAACAAACAAAATTTCCACTTGCAAGTAAATGCAGTTGGGTCTTTATGCGAAATAATACTCTTTAAAAGCAGATAATGTTTCACAATGTTGATAGGTTGGAACATGCCTGTTAGAATTTGGCTCAACACAGAGAGTTGGGTAATTTCCGTGCCAAAAATTCTTTGTTATCAAACAAAGACCACACACCCAAATTGAAGGTCAATAACAACCATTCTCTCTTGCGTTAGAGCCTTGCGGCATACTTTCTGTAAACAGAGAATATCTTTCTTAATCAACAAAGTTTGTTGAGTAACACAAGTTCTTTGAAAATAGGAAAGGGCATAGCAATGTATCAAATCATGACCTTGTAAATACCGTGTCCATGTTTTGATTTGAACCAAGCACCTTGATCGTGTACTTTTTAACTAAAATATCAACTTAAGTTGTCACTTTGATTCAAGAAATTCAAGAAGCTACGTGACAAATCCAACCATAATAAACAACCCTCTCCCATAACCAACTGTTAGGGAGCATAAGCAAGCAGGATGGAGGTATTCCATTATAAATTCAAAGAGGTTGCAACCAGAGGTTGTTTGATGAATGACATAACCAATTGGGATGGTTTAGTCTTGAAGGCAGCCTTTCCCTTCGATGAATGAAACTAAAATTGTTAAAGATTGATGAAGATACTGATATTGATAAAGGTTACGAGAATCCACAAATTTACGCTCGTTTGCTTCATTAAAAGAAAGCAAAGTTGTCCAGGCGCAATTTCTATGGGCAAGGACACAAAGTGAGAAAGTGAGTACGATGGTGGGGGGATGCTTTTAGGTATCCAATTTTCACACAGCATAAATCGTTTGCTGTCATTATCAGCTGTTGTCAGAGTCAGTGCTTCAAATAACTTACACCGTGTTTCTTTCGAGATGAAAGTGAGGCAGGATACTTCTCAAATTGGACATGTTAGGAAACAGATGAGTAATTTAGAAAACTTGACGACAAGCCAAGCTCGTCTAAGCTTTGAAATCAGGGCTTCAGCTACGAAAGTTGAGTGTAAAGATGTCTCAGGAAGGTCTTTCGTGAAGATCTTTTTATGTCAGGAAGGCGGTAACAGATTATAAGGATCCTTATACTAATAATTAAGAAGATCACTAATAGAGACCACCATCATGCTTGCTTATGATCCCTTAAATCTAAAAGTAAATCTAAACGCCCCTAGGAGAGCTAACTTGAATACTCAACAAGGCAAAAAACCTCAAAGTTGTTATGATAATTTACGAAAACATGTTTTGATGGAAAAATGACTGGTGGCTTAGCAATGGGGTTGCTGCCATTCACTGAATAGAAAGAATGTATATTTTATTGGAATTGAAGCCAAACGTATCGCAAAAGTAACAACAGCAGACTGTTGGTTAATTTGAAAGTTAGTAAATTTGAAATGGATCTTTTCTAAAGTAATTCTGCTTTCCTCTCTAGTGAGCAGAGATTGCTGTTTAGGCAAACCACCCTCCTCAATATAAATTGAAAAAAAAAACTAGACTTTTACACAAGCCTTGGATGTCTTCTGTATGTGCTAATCAGTTGACCCAAGTCTCTTCCCTTCATTGTCGAAAGGTAAACAGAAATATTTTTAACTTTGATTGTAGGAAATCTAGCTCATCTCGGGCAAAGTTCAATAGTAGATGAACAACCTAGATAAAGAAAGGGCAAAAGAACACCAAAAAACTTTAGAGCAGTTTTGGAAATGAATCCAATTCTCTAAAATCATGGAAATTTTTGAAGAAGAATTCGTCAAGCCAGCATTGAAAAAACAATGTGATTTATACATCTATTTTCAAGACTATGAAGTGCAACAGCATTTCCCCCACCTTTCGATAGGTCGAATGATAGGTGAAGGTGAAGGTGAAGTTGCGTTTTTCAGCGCCAAGCGCTGGGATCGCAGAAATAGAGCAGACCTAATCGAGTCCGCGACCCCTTGTCATGACGCTCAAATGATGGGGTCCTACCGGGTATCGAACCCACTCCGCCTGACTGTTCTGGCTGCAAAGTCAGAGGATTACACCACTGCGCCACAACACCTTCAAGGAACCATGGGCAATAATGCACCATTGATGTGGTTTATGTTATGATCAAAATTGTATTCTTGCTCACTATGTGTTGTTTCTCTTCCAGGGGATGGTGAGTAAAGCCCGAGTAAAAATGTTGCTATTCCTTCGTTCTTCTCCCGTCATAAAACGATCGAATGCCACCATTATTCAAATACAGTTAAAGCCGTTGGAGCAACTACGCAGCGATACGTCTGGGAAGCTTGAAATGCGACGTATCGCTGCGTAGGAGCTCCAACGGTTTAATAATACAATTTTGATCATAATAAAGGCCACATCAACGGTGCATTATTGCCCACGAAGAAACAAAAGGATTTCCGAGGAGGGTGGTTTCGCTAAACGGCAAATCTCTGCTCGATAGAGCGGAGGGAGAGTTACCTGAAAAGGAAAATTTTCAAATCTACTAATTTTGCCTTTTTGAGTATTCAAGTT
>REGL01000905.1:89284-102648 GCA_004194395.1 Aurelia aurita complex sp. Pacific | reverse complement strand
GTACAGGGTGTCCCAAAAAAATTGTGCCCCGTTTGCCTGAAGATTGCGACAAAACGCAAAAAGATTCTTGCCAAATTTTTGCATGATGCTGCTCTTCGGATATTCAATTAAAGTTTGCTACCATCCCCGTAAACATCCGTTAAAAAATGATGGAGCTATGACCTTCAGAAGGCCAAATTTGCCTGATGACTGAAACCAGCGGTCGGCCATTTTGTCTTACTATTTTGCAATAATAAATATCTTCACGTGATGTAAGAAATAATTTCTGTGAGGTCAGCAATAGTGGAACTCTCCGAGGATTATCGGAATTTTCACGAGAGCTATGAAATTGGAGGCTGCTGTTTCATTTTCAATCCATGAAGCTCTTTATCGCTGCAAAATAGTTAGACAAAATGGCCGACCGCTGGTTTCAGTGATCGGGAAAATTCGGTCTCCTGAAGGTCATAGCTCCATCATTTTTCAACGGATTTTCATGGGGATGCTAGCAAACTTTAATTGAACATCTGAAGAGCACCATCATGCAAAAGTTTGGCGAGAATATTTTGCCGTTTTGTCGCAATCTTCAGAAAAACGGGGCGCAATTTTTTTGGGACACCCTATACATTCAGGACAAAGTTTCTGTGCTATCTCGGGTGCTGGAAAACATCATCCTTGGAAACTAAGCAGTTAAATTCAAGCGGCAACGATATTTACCAGCGTCCTTACAAAATCAAATCACAGCAACTGTTTTAGTACTAAGATAGATGATACCAAAGCAGTTCTTACGAAACCAAAGCAATTTAAGAGGGGGAGCTACCGAGGGATATACTTATTTTCAAAATATGTTATAAACATCAAAACCGAGGCCTCAATAAGAAAACAATTCCATGAAGAAAAGATCTGGACATAATCAGGAAAGTGGCTGGCATCAGCCATCACATCATAAATATGTTTTTCCATTTGAAGAAATTCTTTGCGCATCTACATAAATTGTGCAATAGAGCATGCGCTGATGATATTTTTCAATTTCTTTTAATATTTGCAAATGCTTCAAGGCTCCTTGTAAAATAGCATTGCTAAACAGGCTGACCATGCCTTAGACTTATTACAATTCGCCCCAATCAGTCTAACCATGCCTGAACAATTAATTATGATTTTTCCAGAGTTATACGCCCTCCCTCGGTAAAAGCCTCCAAACTCTCACTTGTGGCTTCGAACAGATTGATGCGCCCCTCGGCAAAAGCTTCCCTACTCTCACTTCTGGCTTCAAATGAGAACAAAGCTTTCTCAAATCGNGGTAGAATTATAGAAAAGTAGCTAAAGTTTCTTTGAAGTCATTCAGTTCAAAGAAATAGGTCACTGAATTTTACACCAACTTTTTTAAAGATTAGGAACCTATGCTGCATCTGAAGGTAATGTTAGGATACTCAGCAGGTAAAATGAGCAGGAATTACAGAGAGTTGGGTCACTCTACGTAGCAGATTCGGCAGGGCGAGGAGTAGAACTACCAACCCACAGTGATCCAGGCCAGGGAATAAATGGCAAAATATGACATTTTGAATATCAAATTAATTTTACACTCTCTTAAGTAGGCACACCCTGGGGGTCAGTAAACAAACAAACAATTTCAAATCGGTCAAGAGATAGTGGAGATATCGATTTTTGAAGTTTGGTCTACTTTGTTTGTTTGTTCACTTCACAGTTTCCGGAATGCCTGTGTTCGGGGAGCACTTCTCAAAGCAATATTTCCCAGCTCAGGAGAGTCAGAAATTGGAAACTGGGTTGGATCTCATTACACCAAGAAACGCTATTGACAAAATTTTGGTCTTAAATTTTGGTCACGAATAAATACGCTTGCTCGATATTTCCTTTTACAATGGTCAAGGATAAGACGTTCGTGTAATCGAATGAGCAAAAATTCTGGCCTCGTTTGACTTCATATTGCTGCGTAATTGTTCCTTGTTCTCTGTCGGTTGGTATAAAGTCCTCTCCAGTGATCAGAAATTTATTGGATTAGCACAGCAAAGCAAAAATTCAAATATCGCAATAACATGAGAACTATTTCTTTTCATGCTACAGAAGAAACGCCTGACAAATGTTTTTTTGAAATTACACATCACAACAAAACAACAAAACAAGCTGTTCAGCATACACTTGACAAATAGCAGGTAAAAAAGGCTTGACTGTTCATTCAGGACAAACTTTCTGTGGGATCTCGGGTGCTGGAAAACATCATCCTTGGAAATTAAGCAGTTAAATTCACTCGATAAATAGCCCGTAAAAGATGCTCGACTGTACAGGGTGTCCCAAAGAAATTGCGCCCCGTTTGCCTGAAGATTGCGACAAAACGCAAAAAGATTCTTGCCAAATTTTTGCATGATGTTGCTCTTCGGATATTCAATTAAAGTTTGCTACCATCCCCGTATACATCCGTTAAAAAATGATGGAGCTATGACCTTCAGAAGGCCAAATTTGCCTGATGACTGAAACCAGCGGTCGGCCATTTTGTCTTACTATTTTGCAGTGATAAATATCTTCACGTGATGTAAGAAATAATTTCTGTGAGGTCAGAAATAGTGGAACTCTCCGAGGATTATCGGAATTTTCACGAGAGCTATGAAATTGGAGCAGGCTGCTGTTTCATTTTCAATCCATGAAGCTCTTTATCGCTGCAAAATAGTAAGACAAAATGGCCGACCGCTGGTTTCAGTGATCGGGAAAATTCGGTCTCCTGAAGGTAATAGCTCCATCATTGTTCAACGGATTTTCATGGGGATGCTAGCAAACTTTAATTGAACATCTGAAGAGCACCATCATGCAAAAGTTTGGCGAGAATCTCTTGCCGTTTAATCGCAATCTTCAGACAAACGGGGCACAATTTTTTTGGGACACCCTATACATTCAGGACAAAGTTTCTGTGCGATCTCGGGTGCTGGAAAACATCATCCTTGGAAACTAAGCAGTTAAATCCAAGCGGCAACGATATTTACCAGCGTCCTTACAAAATCAAATCACAGCAACTGTTTTAGTACTAAGATAGATGATACCAAAGCAGTTCTTACGAAACCAAAGCAATTTAAGAGGGGGAGCTACCGAGGGATATACTTATTTTCAAAATATTTTATAAACATCAAAACCGAGGCCTCAATAAGAAAACAATTCCATGAAGAAAAGATCTGGACATAATCAGGAAAGTGGCTGGCATCAGATCATACATATGTTTTTCCATTTGAAGAAATTCTTTGCGCATCTACATAAATTGTGCAATAAAGCATGCGCTGATGATATTTTTCAATTTCTTTTAATATTTGCAAATGCTTCAAGGCTCCTTGTAAAATAGCATTGCTAAACAGGCTGACCATGCCTTAGACTTATTACAATTCGCCCCAATCAGTCTAACCATGCCTGAACAATTAATTATGATTTTTCCAGAGTTATACGCCCTCCCTCGGTAAAAGCCTCCAAACTCTCACTTGTGGCATCGAACAGATTGATGCGCCCCTCGGCAAAAGCTTCCCTACTCTCACTTGTGGCTTCAAATGCGAACAAAGCTTTCTCAAATCGCAGCCAATCATTTGTAACAAAAATGATCTTAAGACTTTGTCAAAAAGTCTTCTGCAAATGCAAAGTATAACAGGATTGAGGAAATTCTGCGAGTTAACAGATGACGTATAGGTTTTAACGAGGACAGAGAAGAAGCAGGAAAACATGTCGAAAATTGAAGGTACCCTTAACGGTGTACGTAGACGAAAACCATTTGCGAAGGAAATAAAGAATTTGAAGACGTTTCTTCTCTAAATCTAAATCTGCATAGATCAAAAACAGTGTTCACCGAGGAGTGTATCATTCTTCCGAAATGGCGTACGAGATCTTTTTAAACAATGTGATTTTTAGGGATTTTTTAAGGATTTTTCTTTGAAACAAAAGGATCTTTGCCAAAGGTTTTTACAGAGTTTTTACAATTTTGTAGACTTTTACAGAATGATATGCTCCTCGGTGTTGACTGACCAGCATATGAAAGTGCACACTGGAATTTTTCCCTCTTGGTACCGGTTTCATCAACGACTTTCCCTTTTCGAAAAGCTGTTCGAGAACCCCAAAACTTAACGTGATGATACACAATAGACCTTTTAGCTATTTTGCGCATGAGTCTCAATCGAACAATATTTTTTTCATTGACTTATGCAAACTTTTTGGAAACATCCCTTCGCTCGATCCAGACTCAATTGGCCGTTGTAGAATAGATTCAAATTCATCACTTTTTGTCAACTGCACTGGCTCTGGTGCACGGCCAGGGTATATCAAGGTAGGGTATATCTTCACAGAGGACTATCGAGGTAGCGTGAAGGCCAGCTGCAAATCATCTCACGAAAGAAACAAATGTAGCAGACGTTCGCTTCCAATTGCAACAGTCCTTAGGGTGTGTCTGCACGTGTCTAATTACTCATCTACACCACAAGCGATTTGGCCGAGAAAAACAACCGTAATCCAGCAGATGAAACAGTTAAAGAACGTGTCTAGCTTCAATCAAAAACATATAACCCATTCCAAAACAACATTAACACTGCTTGACTGTGCCTGAAGAACCTTAGTACGCGTGGAGCTCTAAATAAAGCCCTCGACATCTGCACAAATCCTTGGAAGTGCATGCGCAGCACGACTGGGTAGATCGTAGCTCGAACAAGCATAGGGTGCAAATCTTTAAAAAGGTTGGTGTAAAATTCTATGACCTGTTTCTTTGAACTGAAAGGCTTCAAAGAAACTGCAGCTACTTTGCTATAATTCTACCGTTGGCTTTTTCTGAAATCTTCAATATTTTCAGAATTATAGTGTTTTGCATTTTCTAAGAATCCAAGAAAAACTTTAAAGTTTGAATCATCGTAATTTCAAACGTTATTGAGGAATCACCCGGAATCACAGACTTCCCCCCTCTTTATTCTCAGAATCATTATGCTGCAGACTTGAAACTTGGCACAAGAGACAAACGAGGAGGCTGAGAATCGACAAAATCAAGGCATGTGCTTCATAGACTTGCTCAAAGGTTCTAAGGGACACTGGTGCAAAACGCAACAGGGCAACTACTTTTTTAGCTTGTACAGAATTGAGTCCACATTTCATAAAGCAAATCTGCGCGGGACAATAACATTATGTAGGCTCAAGGTGAAGTTTGACACATAAAATTGTTCATTTTGAGGACAAATTGCAAATCATGCAAGCTGCGAAATGTGTATAAAATGCCGCAAAATTCCCTTGTCAGTTGTTAGCAAGAGTCAAGAACGATTCATCAGCAGGACCGTCGAGAGGGGGGGTTGGAGGGGGTAAAAGGTCCGGGGCCCGGGCCTCGAAGGGGCCCGTAAAAAGATCGTTCGATAAAAATCAGTTATTGCTGTAAAATCTTTTTACAGCAACTTTTATGGCAATCTAGCTACCTGCCTTAAACATAGACATAGATCACCTTGTAAGAGCGAATCTTTTCATTGTTTACCGTAAAAACCGCTTCCTTGATAACTTTTTCCGAATATCTAAACAGTTTTTCTAAAGTAGCTTTGTTAAAAAGGGCGTTTCCCTCATTCTCCGAGAGTCTGAAGGGCGTGGTCCAAGAAACTTTTTTTGGATGCTTCGCCCCCAAACCCCCCCCCCCCCTGAGGCCCGATCCTAAGAATCGGTCCAGGGCCCGAGCTGGCTCTCGACGGCCCTGTTCATCAGTCATACTCATCATAAGAAAAACAATTGATTTTGCTATGGTCTTTGGCCAATTCATCGGTGGTGCTACACAACATCTGTTGTTCATGAATACGGGGCAGATACATTTTTAAGGAAATAGAGATGGGGCAGTTGGATTTTCAGCAATAATTTATACGGGGCGAGCGGATTTTTTGGAAGACTTTTAAACAGTTTGCAATGGGTAGAATCGAGAAGTCTTGCACCTATTCAATATAGCAGCCTCGTATTGGAAACGTGTCAACATTTCTTTCTATTGTTCATATGAAAATTTCACGCCCAGATTCGGATTTAGCACCCAAACTTCAGTCTAGTTTCGTGTTTTTGAACAGCTGGCGATTGTGATGTTGATTTTATGGCGATATAAAGTTTAAAAACTTATAAGGGATTTGACCGTGAAAAATCGTTCAGGGTGAAACTTTACACCCTGAGTCATTTTCACGGTCACATCCCTTGCAGGTTTTCAAACTTTGCATCGCCATAAAGTCCAAATTTCTACCGATAGCAGCATAAACACTTGCAGTTAGACTAAAGTTTGAGTGCTAAATCCGAATTCGGCCTCTAAAATTTCGCATCAAAGAATTTTGAATATTTTCCAAAACGAGGCTGTATATTGAATTCACAAAGAAAATATGCAGGATGACGACCTTGTAATCGCTACTGCGCATATTCCAAAGCGCTAAAACGGGGGTCTAGCTCTTCTGGAGAAAATTCGTAAGACTTTCACTGATAGTATCCCGAACAAGTAACGATTCAGGCAGTTGTCATTTCAAAGATCCATAGCATATCATCAACACAAGGGGATGCAAAACCATTAACTTCTTCCTTCAACCTCATTGATTTGGAAGAACCGTGACCAATGCCGGCCCAATGACGTCAACATGTGCACCACAATGCTCGCAAATGCAGGCCTCCGCAAGCCCACAACAACAAATCCAATGGTAACTTAGTAACACTAATCTCTAGGGGAACCAGCGATNGCATATTCCAAAGCGCTAAAACGGGGGTCTAGCTCTTCTGGAGAAAATTCGTAAGACTTTCACTGATAGTATCCCGAACAAGTAACGATTCAGGCAGTTGTCATTTCAAAGATCCATAGCATATCATCAACACAAGGGGATGCAAAACCATTAACTTCTTCCTTCAACCTCATTGATTTGGAAGAACCGTGACCAATGCCGGCCCAATGACGTCAACATGTGCACCACAATGCTCGCAAATGCAGGCCTCCGCAAGCCCACAACAACAAATCCAATGGTAACTTAGTAACACTAATCTCTAGGGGAACCAGCGATGACGCATGTGGTCTTTGCTCACAAAAGAGAGAAGAAAGTCATAATCCGTAGGAATGAATGAACATACAAAAAAGCCGCAAACGTAATGACTTTTAATTCCTCACCTAATCAATCTCTGACGAATACGGTCGCCAATGCTGGCACAATAGGACTTAGGTGTGGGTCCATACTCAAAATAGCTTACATTCTTTCATGGCATGGGAAAAAACTGGGAACCTGTGAGGTAAGAATGCGGACAAAGTCCCGGGTTGCACCACATTATGCAAAACTTCGACCGCTTTCATACGATTTTTACATGCCTCGATACAAAAGATACTAAGTTGATCCTCACTTCGCCTCACTTGATCCAAAAGATGAATGGCTGATCACAGTTGCTTGCATTTAAACAATTGGCGGCACAACAAACTCCTTGGAGTCAACTGGTCGATTCATGAGTTGAGTAGTCTGAACATATTCAGAATAAACAATGTCACTTCGAGTGGCTTTTTGGTCCTTTTCATGACATCATTTAGCAACCTCTGGGGTCCCTTGCCATGTTATTTACTTGAACCATAGTCACAAGAGAAAACTCTGGACTTACCAATATTGGCATATTTTCACTAGCTCCTCATTTTGAGTAATGGGCCAGAGATGTAGGAACCAGGTGCATTGGGGGCATATGGTCCTCTAAATTTCACAATAAACCAACAAGTATCATTTTTAGTTTCATGAGGTGCCCCTTTTCAAGGCTGATGCGGCCAGGAGTTATTTAAATTTTTCTACCGGGTGTCCCAAAAAAAGTACTCCCGTTTGAAACATAAACAAAATTTGATTACATGGCCGATCTTCAATTTTCTCTTTTTTATCAAGTAGATCAAAGACTAAATTATTTTCCAAGAAATAGCTGATCTTGTAAGTGGTTTAAAATGAGCAAATTTAGCTCTTTTTAGGGCCACCTGGTTTTGAATCATACTGCAAAAAAGCACTAATGATTGCAAAATACATTTCTTTGTGCTTATAAAACTTCTAGTATGGTCATAAATGACAGAAATAAATGCGCACTATCATTAGAGACTTTCATGATGATAAAAAATCTGAAAATGTTGGCTCTTAGGCAAGATTGAGTATTTTGCTTAAAAACTATAGCTCAAAATAAGGTTCTTCAACGTGTAAATTTCCTACCTTACTGTATCAAAAGCAAATATTTTATCATCTGTGAATATTTTTGGGTCTTTGACAAAGCAACTCAAAGAGAAAATTTCATCGACGGTTTGATAATGAATTTTTGGTGATTTTTTAAACAGGAGTACTTTTTTTTGGGACACCCGGTATTATGTTGCTTACTTAGTCATTTAGATAATCAATTATTATATTTTTGTTGCTAAGTGCAAAGAAAGGAGACATCTGCCAGGACTCAGCCTATTTTCTGCTGTGTACCACATCACTCACATTTAACTCCAACAAACCCTCCTTACGAAAAAAATGCCCTTGGTGTGTCATGCCATCTCGCGTTTAAGTTGCATCCTACCTCGCATCCTGCAGCCCTGGCCTTTGCAAGTACAACAGAACTGATATGCAATTTACTGCAACAGCAAAACATCAGTGAACTGGAGACAAGTGGCTTGTTCAGAAATTCAACTTCTTCAAAACAACATGCTCAAACAATGCATGATATCAAATATCTTGGAAACCAGCAAGCCATGCTTTATGCCAAGGGGTGTATCACTCTTCCGATAACGCGTTTACAAGATTTTAAAGATTTTTCTTAATTTTTTAACAATTGGATTTTTAGGGATTTTTTACGGATTTTTCTTGAAAACAAGGGGATTTTTGCCAAAGGTGTACAAGATTTTTACAGAATGATACGCCCCTTACTTTATCAAACATATAAATTTGATCTTTCACTTTTCAGAAAAATTCCCACAGCCACCTGTTGACTTTGAATCACTTTCTGAATGGTCTTTCAGGTTCAAAGTTAAACACAAGAGAAATGTCTAATAGGTTGTCTTTCACAAATCAATTAATAAGGATAGCTTGAAAATTGTTTATGGTGCAGCAGATAAGATTTATGAATAAGATGCAATTAATAAAACACTAACTTTTTTCTATACTTCTATCCAGAATCCGAAAGTATTAATAGGCCACTGAGCAGCCAAACTTGTCCAAGCAATGTCCTGGTCCTCCCTTTACAAGTGACCATGCACCTTATGAATCCTTTGGCCTAGAAATTACATAGAGTGGCAACTCTCCTCACTCTTAGAGGCAATTTCAATTTGGTGGGCCACCAACCTTTAGATTGGTAGTCAAATTTGAGGGGTGTATCAGTCTTCCGAAAAGGCGTACAAGATTTTTAAAACAATTTTTTGGGATTTTTCCTGGATTTTCTTGAAAACAAAAGCATTTTGGGGATTTTGCCAGAGGTGCATACAATTTTTACAGAGTGATACGCCCCTATGTCAAATTCATAACCAATGAGCCATCCCCAAACTAAGGATGAAAATATCTCTCCAAAGTAAATTCTGCAACAATACATACGGTTCATAGAAAAATGTGATGTACACCCATGTTTCACTCCTATCATGCAAGACAACATGCAAATGCTTGCCTGAGAAATATGGGCTTGTTTGCTACCAGAGAGGAGGGGATGGCTAAATTTTGACATCTACAGAGTTATGCTTTTTTCTAGATTAATAGGATCTAGGAGAATGATACTTTTGGAAGATGCAGCAAAAAAGTTGCTGGAACCACAACAGTTCAAATTCTTCCATTGATTAAGATTACTTCAATCAGTGGCAATGCCCCTTGGAAGCTCAATCTTCTGTGACTTTTCCATGACTTGTACTGAACTGCTTATGCAGTAATTACCCTTGACACATCATGCCATGCATTAGTATTCTAAAACATTTGAGTCTCAACTAAAATGCCTCCACACAAAAAATACAATCAGCAATTTGCAGCATTAATTCTCCAATGTCTTGGACCTACTGCAAGTTTCTTCTAAAAACGAGTGTACACCATTCAAAACTTAGTGATTGAATGATCAGTACTACTGTTCACTACTGTCTTTCCTACCCCATTCTGGCAGCGCCCAAACATTGCACAAAACAGTTCTGGGCTGTACTTCTCAGAATTCAAATTTCACAATATGTAACTGATCATGAGAGCAGATCTGCCCAAACATGCTGGCATACCAGACATACTGATACAGACACACCCATGATTAACAGTATCACATGCAAAGCAAAGTTTAATGGCTGGTGAAAAGCTGTTGACACAGTGTCTTTCAGGGGTTCCTTTTCTGCACATGGGTTTCACATGACTTTTCCTTTTTAGTGAAACCAAAATTATACGATTGTGCAAAAATGTTCATTTGCTACCACAAAGACAAGAAGGATTAGCGAGAATAATACGAAACCAGAAAGCATCCACAAAATCCTTTTCTACAAGCTGGTATTGGAAGCAGAATAACTTTACTTAGGACTAATTACACCACATGTACTGTTTCTGCTCTCCACAACAATACACATTGTGCAAAAGCAGTCAGAGTGGAACACCGTGTATGAAGATACCATGTGGGTTTGGCTATTGTATTAAAACAATGAACACATTGTTTTAAAACAATTAATATATTGTTTTGCCTTTGTTATACTTGAAATTGCACAGGGAACATCTTCCACGCACACAGCATAAATGCAGTCCAGGAATATTAGGTTGGAAAACTTGCATTCACTTGCAATTACACACAATCTTATGCTAAAACACTGCTTATAAGGAACTCAACAACTCTCGGATTGCTGAAGATTTAAGAAACTCCCGCACGGGCAAAATCATTCGAGGAGCTTCGAATTTATTTCAGTCAAGGAATCCTTTGCACATTCTTACTTTATTTTCACTTGTTTCCTGTATCATATTATGTAGAAGGTAATTGAGTACTGTTCGGGTAATGTCTAAACATTGGAAAGGCTTTAAAAAACTTTGCTTTTAGATGTTCACAAAGGCACATAAAGTAAACATGAAAATTGTTACAGAACTTGTAAGAAACTTGCTAATTTTGAGAAAATTTTGGTACTGGCTAAAATCATTTGTCTTTTATTACTCACAAATTCCAGCTTCTAGCCCTCCCCCAATTATTAATTAAAGGCAGCAGTGTGCAAAACGGCAAAGGCCATAACATAAGCAGGTACTCATTAAAAGGCATGAGATCTCAAGCAAGAGAAATCATTTGTTTGACAATTCACAAATTGCCTAATTGTGGCAGTCATGGTTCCATAGGGATGACCAAAAGTATGTGAAGAATTTTAAGAATTTAATCATCCCTGTTCATTGAATTGTTAATTGGAACAGTAAGAGGAATATGAGAATATGATCAACAGAAACGACCCTACAAATAATTCATAATTTTTTCAGCTACAGCCAAATGATTTGGGATAGGTTCCACGAGAGTTGAGAGATGTTGCAACTTGCAATAAGTTGTAATATTGTAAGTTGTACAAATTTTTAGGAGAGGAATATATGGTCACAAAACGCCCACAAAATGAGGGTAGGACAAATGGGGTAAAAAATGCTGAACTGTATCATCAGACCTCAGCATATTGGTGGGTTAATTGGGGGTCTTGCTTTAGTGGGGTCAGCTGGGGGCTCTGTAGGGTTATGGTTAGTACTTTTTTTTAACATCAAATGCACTACCTAATATAAGTACTGTGGGTTCCATCGGTCGGCGGGGGCTTCAGAGGAGAGGTAAGATTTTGCATGACGTTTCTCGGCAGCATTCTGTCAAATAAAGCATAAATTCTCGCAAAAAATTAATTTCAAAAACTCACCCAGATTTCATGAGCCTTCAACCAGCTGTCTAGGTTCACTTCCATATATCTGGATACCCAGTTTACTATATTATCAACATACTGCGTGCCAAGTTCATCTCGGACTGCACAATAAACTGCAAGGTTAGCACCAAAGCAGACGAACGCAACGATTCTCCCCCAGTTGATTCCACTCTGAAATATCTCATCAACGATCCCTTGAAAAGTGGGGTAGGCTGTATTGGATGTTATATTTAATTGTTCACACATGCTATTAAATAAGTCTTTGTTGTGTGCTTCGAGTTCTTCGCCAACTCGGCGCAAAGTTTTGCATGGTTCTGTCAAACAGCTAGGTTCACGGTCATAGCCTGGGATTTCCAATTTTTTCGACCTTAGTTTGAAAGCTATATAATCTTTTATAATAGGTGTGTATGGGTTATTTGGTGAATTTGCGTTTGCCATGAGTCTGGTGAATTTGTGAATAAACTATAAGTAGGGGTATATGCTGAACGAATAAATGCAGAATAATTCGTATAAACTAATAATTGAACTAAGGCAAGGAGATACTAGCACGCCCTCCTCGTGATTCGGGCTTTAGGCCCCCAGAATTTGCTTTGAGTTTCCTTGTAAGGAATATGAATTTCCAATAAATGCTCAAAGTGAGTTGAATAACTTGAAATGATCGCTGCAAGCTGATGAAATTTATGACGCAAGGTGCTGATGTACAGACAGCAGAATTAGCAAAATCCTCGACAATTTGACCCAAAATCCGACTCCTCTTCTAATAAAATCCTAAAAATGTTTGTTCCAGCAGCATTGAAGGTACTTCCTCTATCAGATCCAATGTGAAATATCTTGATATAAGAATCCACGAATATTTTTGACAATTTTCTTTTCAAGATCTTTTCCAGAGCTCTTTGATAAACAACTTTACAGCATCAAACACCTGACTCTCCAATGAGCTGAGCTACCAATGGCATGATCTGCGGGCCTTCCACAGCGTTCTTCGACCAGTTTCTGTTCAGGAACCCCCTCTATGACATTTCTATCCAAGGTGTCCTGGTTGCATTCCAGAATACTAGGAGAGACAGAAATGAAATTTTTGTGACTCTAGCATACAGCAATGAAGAAAAATTGCGCTTCTTCCCCAAGCTGACCTGACAACCTTCCTGTCTTCACCAAGCCGAGAACAACTGCAAAGTATTTCTGCTAAATGTCATGCCTTGTTGTTGCTGTTGAATTGTATTGCATTGTACACCTGAGTATCAGGGGGTTTCCTCTTGATTAGAGCGACCCCAAGAGGAATTCACAAGGACCCCTTTGGGTTTATAGATATTTTAACTATTTGGTAAGTGTGAAAAGTAATTAATAAATCTTTACCCCTGATACTTATGAATGAAGAAACTGTGACTAGTTTTAAAACATTTTGGAGTCCCTTTGGAGTGCACTGGGAAAATTAAAACTGCAAATTACAAACGTTTCTTAGCTTTTTAAATCCAGGTAAGGTTGTTTCTTACCTTTCGAAAAATTGAGCCTACCGTTTTTTATAAAAAAAATGAGTGTGGTTGTAGAGACCATGTACCTCCGGTAT
>REGL01000905.1:78717-88970 GCA_004194395.1 Aurelia aurita complex sp. Pacific | reverse complement strand
TGACTAGTTGTAAAACATTTTTGTGTCCCTTTGGAGTGCACTGGGAAAATTAAAACTGCAAATTACAAACGTTTCTTAGCTTTTTAAATCCAGGTAAGGTTGTTTCTTACCTTTCGAAAAATTGAGCCTACCGTTTTTTATAAAAAAAATGAGTGTGGTTGTAGAGACCATGTACCTCCGGTATATAGTGTCATTGATTGAAAAATAAAAAGTACTTGAAGTGCGAAGATTGCTTTCTTGTCTAAAATGACTGTGACACCTTGGTGGTATGGTGACATTTCACACAAGAAACATGTATTTAACAAGGTGGTCAGGTGTTATTACTCCTTTCTTCGTATCATGCTGGCGTCGCACGAGAATTCTCTTGTTTTGCTTGCTGTGGTTGCTTTTTCGAACGTTCTAAGGGGTAAAAAATGTTCTCTCGGGGCGGGCTTCTTCTCTTCACTTGAGATTTACAGCGCGCAAATCGTAGTGCACTCGGCACTGATTTTTTCCAGAAATTAAGTTTTTCTGGTATGTGGTATTAAAGTTTCGTAAATTTTTAACCATCGTAGTTTGGCACAGGCACTGATTTGTTGTAAACTACATAGTATACAAAAGACAACGATGAATAGGCCTACAGTACTCACAAAAAGATGCAGGGCGTATCACTCTGTAAATATCTCGTACGCTTTTGGCAAAAATCCATTTGTTTTCAAGAAAAATCCGTAAAAATCTGTAAAATCCAATTGTTTTAAAACATCTCATACGCCTTTTCGGAAGAGTGATACACCCCTCGTTAAAATACAGAAACATGGTGCAGTTGAGTCGATTGAGGGATTGAGCCAGCAGAAAGGATGATAAGAATTGTATCAGGACTATTCCTGGGACCTATCATTCTCTCGGCGAGTTGTTTGCAGAGATGCAAAAACCCTACAAGCCTACAAACCTGGTTTTGGAGGAAGGCTTGAGCAAAGAAGGTTTGTGACAAAAGACTAAATTTGGACTTAGTCTAAACTCTGGCACTGTCAAACATTGGATCGAGGGAAGGTTGCATTTTAATTTCTTGGAGGCCTCATTTCTAGATTCCTTCTTTTCAATAACCCTGGTTCTTTTACCCTGGCCATGCCACTGAACGATTCACTGATATTATTCAAAATACGTATGGTCCATAAATTGTTGAGGTTTATATTTTTCTGGGAATGCAAATAATTTCTTGAATTTCTCTTTCTAACTCTTGTGCCATATTGTTCACTGCACGTGGTGCATCATAAGAAGCTGAAGAAGACAACTGATAAATGGAAACCTTTTTGTTATATATCTATAAAAACATTTGATGGGTTATTACAACCTCGTCCCCAGGGCCTTTTGTCATATTTCCGTCCCAATTTGATAAAAGGTCCTGGGGACGAAGTTGGGGTTATTATGACGAAAGTCAAATTGAGGAAAATTGAGACCTTGAAATGCAGGTTTGGAGGAAGGTCTAGGACTTTTTGCAACTCTGGCTGCTCGTAGGATGCAATGTCATTACTGCCTTCAGAAAGACCCCCAGATCCATGACATTTGTACTATTACAGCTTCTTGCTTACATTCGGCACACTTGGGGGGGGGGCGGTTCGGGCTGTGTCAGCAGGTACTGGTTTCCACGGGCAACAAAAGACTCCCCCCCCCCCCGAGAAATGACAGAGAAATGACAGGCTACAACCGAGCTGAACATTAGAATTTTTGTAAAAGTGAACATTTCTTTCTGTTCTTATTCCAGGAAGCATCCAGCACCAATACACCAGTCTGAATTTTTGAAATCTCGAACCACTGTGAGCTTTAGATTACTAGAATGGGGATTCAATGGTTATCAAAAGCAGCTCTTGTTCTTAGACTCATAGTCTGGACATGGTCTGTGCCTTTAAAGAGCCATTTTCACCCAGAGTCCTTTGCAGGCAAGCTGAAATGTCAGACTGTGTGGAAATCAAATTGAGCAAACAATGGACAATAAGTGAAAGCTTATTACAAAGAAAATGATTATGACCAGTGATGCAGATATGATTGAAATGGCATCCATGGCAGTTTAAAACAATAAGTTCATTTTTGATAATAAGGAACTTTTAAACTGTGAAAATTAATTACAGTACCTGTACCTGAAAATTTGCAACTCAGTAATTGATACCAATATCACATTTAGCTGTAATGGATTTTGTAGTTGTGCTGGCCTATCTTCAACTGTGGAAACAGTTGTCATTCTTTGAATTTTTCAAACTCAGAACATTGCAGGCAGCTCCCTGAAGGGCACTAGCAGAATGTAAAATTCCATTTTTATTTTGGAGAATAAACGTTTTAACCTGATACACAGCCCACTAAAAGGAAAAAAGGAAGATAATTTTCCATGTAGTGGGCTGTGTATCAGGCTATAAACATTTTAGCTATTCTAAAAAGTGTCTGAATCGAATGATATTTGACCCATTTTGTAGAATTCTCGAACCTGCATAATCAATCGAACATCTTGTATAAAAATGTATAACAACGTTGCTCAATCCTGACTCCTTTGTAGAATAGGTAAAACGTCTGTTTGCACAAATTCGTTTTTCTCAAACAATAGGCTATTGTTTTCACATAGATTGCGCGCAAGGCAAATTTTTCAATCTTGCTTGGAGCTGCAGTCACTTAACTATATTAACAGCTAGTTTCAGTTTTCATTATTTTCTATTTTTGTTGGCTCTGGTGCCAAGGGTAGCAATAATGAGATATGTATTTTATCAGTACAAACGTTACTTTATCATTTATATACAATTACAATAGTCGATCCAAAGGGGAGACTTGATGACTATCTTGGTTCAAACCTTGAATTTTAGCGATTTTGTTAAGTGCCAAACATTTTAGGCCACAGAAACTTTTATCTCCAATTAGCATATCTGGAAGATTCCAGAACCATTTCTCCCAATAATATCATCATGAAATTGATAAGTCTAAATTGATACCTGAGTGGGAGGGTTAATCTTCACGTTTCTTCCTTATCCTAACTCCATTTGAAAGATAGCAAGTCTTATCTCATTTAACTGGTGACGGGTTCGAACAATCATTGCAACACTGCTGAATTATTCATAGGAAAACGCCTAGCTCTACATTTAGTTCCATCATCAATATGACTTTTTCGCAAAATATTAGGTTACGTTTTATATTGGCTGCCTACGCATCAAATTACGTCAAAACACATATTGCAAATACATGATTTCCGTCAACTGGGCAAGCTGGGCAATGAATGCTGGACTGCATGAACAATAGACTCTGCACACAGGCTTCATGAACAACGTTTTCAAGAAGATAATCGTTTATCTCGAATCGAGGACTATTTCACGCTTGGGAACTTAGTAGCCTNAAAGGTCCAAAAATACAACTTAAAATTTCCTGCCAGATGACAAACATTCAGAGCCCAAAAAAGAGAAATTTGTACATTCACAAACATGGTCAAGCATAGTCAGATGCCACTGATAAATTCTTGACCATGTTCAAACATGGTCAAACATAGTCTTAGGTTGCCCTCATGGAAAACAGTTTTGACCACATTTAAGCCTTGTCATACATAGTCAACAAACTTTTAAGATGTTTCTTTCAGGCTAAGTAAAAGCTTTCAATTCTTCTTACCTACGTTCATTCTAAATGTTCAAATTTTTGAAAAATTGGCAGATAATTCATGGCTTTAGAAAGAACAAATTAAAAATAAGATGTAGTTTTGTTATTTGTAAATTTGGGTGCATTAGTTGAAAAAAATTGAATCGATTGCGAAAAAATATCCTTTTTTCACAAATTTAAACGTTTAACTCTTTAAATGCTGCATGGATGCACATTGTTCAACCAGATTACAAAATTAATCAAAACCAAACCATTAGCCAGCTTAGACTGCGGCAGTTGTAACAGCGTGTTACAATTGCCCCTGACCTGGTCAGCTATTGTTCTTTTCCATTTTCACATCTCATAAGCTGCGGGGCTTAAACTTTTTAACATAGTTTTGATCCTATAGTTTTGATGAGTAACAACACAGAATGTAGTAGTCTGTTTTATTGTCTCAATCCTGTTATAGTTTTGATCCTAAATAGATACCATGCCTGTGATGTGAAAATGAAATTTTTTACTCAAGAGTAAAATCTTTCAGACACAAAGTTACGGTGAAAACACGTACAGTATTTACTTTTGTACTCAAAAACATGTCTTTCCAAATCGTATGTAGTGGGTTAGAATGAGCATGTTTTCCGTAAGAATAAGATTTTTTGCACTTTTCTGCAACGTACCAGAGTCGGTGTTACAATTGCCCCGTGTTACAATTGTCCCCAGTCTCTCATACTATATATTTGTGTTTTGTTTTAGATGGAAAAAATTGTCTTGACAGGATACATTAGCCAGATGACAATACTTTAGGAAGTTGCAGGAGGGGTAATCTCAAATTGAAAAATGAAGAGCAACTGTGGTAAGCCAGGCTGTGATTTACATATTATTCATCAAATTATTGGAATATTGTAGTATAAAGTTATGACATCTGTTATCTCTTATTTTTTGTAAGAAACTAAGTATTTTAGACATTACTGAAAGTTTCTTGGAGTTTTTTACAAGTTCAAAAATGGACTGTGCAAGATAGAGTATTTGCTAGCATGCTGCATGTAATCAGATCAAAATACTGTACTTGGTTTTTTGGTACGGTGAAAATGAAACAATTTAATTCTGTTCAACTGGGGAAAATTAAACTAATTTGAGCCATTTATTATGCTTATTCTCTTAACTGATTTTTACTGTGTAATTCACACCTCACTAAAAGTGGATTGTTGCTGAATATTTGAGTGCAGATTAATCACCATTCTTTTAATTCGTTATTTACAAATTGCTTTTGGGGAACACCCTTGTAACCCCTTTTTTGCTGAACACAAATCAAAACATGTCTCAGCAATACAGAATGACATTATTCCTTTGTCGATTATTAGTGTTCATTGATATCGAAAATGAAATCTCTTTTCCATTGCAGGTAGTGAATTCATAATAAGGATATCTGTTTTTGAATGTCAGCTTTGTGAAGTGTTTCTTCGCCATGAGAATGACATAGAGGAACATGTTGATACAATCAGACATCAGGCCAGTTACAAGGTAAAAACTTTTCTGCAATAGACTTCTTGAGCATTGACACTTTCACACTTTTTATTCTTTGCTATTTTTTTGCCTCAATTAACTTTGAATGTACTCTTTACGTTTTTCATGAATGTCGTTTTATGAATTTACTGATCCCATAAGTCTCTCTCTCTCCCCGCCTTTTTTTCTTCTGCTTTTTGTTTTGCTCTGCATTTATCTTTTGCGTCTTGTGCTAACAAAAGAGAGGCTTGTAGCAAGTGCAGGGATTCTTAAAGAGGAGTAATCTTTTACGACATCTTGTATCTTTATGCTGACTTGATATTGACTTAAATTTTATTTATGTTTAGAAACGATTACAAGACAGCTTTAACGAACATGCGTATGCCAAACAAAGAAACGTTGATGAACAAGATTCATCAAACAACCAGGATTCATTTCAAAAGGTAAGTTTGTAATGAATAAGTAAATGTTAAAGGTTCCTGTTTGAAGCTACGTTTCCTTAATATTAAGGCGATTATATTCTCAATGGCCTACTAGGTGAGTCAAAAAAAGAATCCCTGTTTGAAAGACCACGGATCCCTCGATATCAAGACAATTCTGTTGGTATATTATGTCATTCAATAGTGAACATGTTCAAATATATTTCTAAATTTTACCTGCCTGAAATCGGCCACTCCATTCTGAAATTATAGGAGATTTTCTGGAGGAAGCCCCTCCAATTCAAGAAACTTCCAAAAATTGCATAACATCACGACCAAATTTCTCGTATGTCTACGCCTTATAGCAATGACTTGTACATGCAGTGGCTGGTTTATCCCTTTCTTTGGGAGATGAAAATGTCATCCCTGGAGGCAAAACAACATTATTCCGGACGATTTTTTCTTCCCAAGAGGGCAAAACATGTTAGAATGTGTTGAGCTCTTTGAGATAAGGCAGAAAGCTCAGGAAATTTTTGGTCGTTGTTTTGAGCCTGTTAAATCCTGCATACTTTCAGAATGGAGTGGCCGATTTCATTTATCAGTTAATTTTGAAGTCTATTTGAACCAATATTATCATCTTGATATTCAGGGATTAGTGATTTTTCAAGGGATTGGTTATTTTTCAAACAGAGATTATTTTTATTGAATCACCCGGTATTTGATAGCAGCTATGTTCAATTTGATCTTGAAATCTGCTAGGCTTAATCAGCCATCCTGTTTTGAAGTTATGATATAAGGACATCGATGCCAATTACAGGCCAATAACAGTTCTCAATGCAGTTGACAAAGTATTTGAAAAAGAGCTCAGTAAGCAAGCTACAGATTCATTTGACAACAAACTAAGCCCGTGCCTGACTGCATACAAGAAGCAAAACAGCACAGAAACTACGCTGCTAAGGCTTATTGAGGATTGGAAATTTGCACTTGACAATAAAGAGATAACAGCTATCCTCTCAACAGACATGAGCAAAGCCTTCGACTCCATGGTCCCAAGTCTCCTACTCAAAAAGCTTGGATCCTATGGCCTTTCCGAAAACTCCCTGAGATTAATAACTTCGTATTTCGAACAAAGACAGAACAGGGTCAAACTAGGGCATATAAGAAGTGAATGGAAAGAAGCAACAAGGGGGTGTCCACAAGGATCAGCATTTGGTCCCATGCTATGGAACATTTTTCAAAATGACTTAGTCTTCAGCATAAAGCACTGTCAGATAAGCATGTATGCTGACGACCATCAGATCTATTATTCCGGAGAGAACGGCTACGAAGTCGAGATGCGTTTGAATCAAGACATTAAGATGGCTTCTCAATGGTACAAGGGAAATCATCTAAAAGCAAACAGAGACAAATACCAAGCAATGGTTCTTCAAAATAATAAGAAAAGTAATATAAAGATTAAGGTGATGGCTGACGAGAAAAATGAGGCAGAGCAAACAAGATCTCTCAAGCTTCTCGGAGTGGAGGTTGACGATGAGCTAACATTTAGCACCCACATCGGCAATTTGTGCAAAAGAGTGAGCCAGAGAATAGGTGTCATATCTAGATTTCGTAATATAATGCCCACCAATGCAAAACTAACAATCTACAAGTCAGCAATTCTCTCTCACTTGACATACTGCAGTACAGTCTGGCATTTCTGCAAAGTAGCAGACAAAAGAAAGATAGAGAGACTCCAAGAGAAAGCCCTAAGAGTTGTTTATTGTGATAAGTCCACGCCATATGCACAACTACTAATCAAAGCAAATCTGCCATCTCTCCAGAATAGAAGACTGCAGGACATTGCCATACTAATGTACAAAGTTAAAAATGGTTTTGCTCCACATTATATAAAAGAAATGTTTACAATAAAAGAAACTCCTTACGAATTAAGAAACAGCAACTTCATTATTCCGAAATTTCGCACAGTAAAAGAAGGAAAACATTCAATAAGGTACTTTGGCCCATATCTGTGGAGTAAGCTAGAACGACCAATTAAGGAGGTGCCAACAATTAACCAGTTCAAAAGAAGTATAAGAAGAACGGACATGGAAACTCTTTTGGACTGTAGACTGTAATTAGTTGTACATATGATTTTAAAGAACTCTTTATATATAACTGGGTGTGTCAGAAGGAGCTGTCCTCTTCTGGCGGGCCATGGGGGTCGTGCGCCTGGGCGGTTTCGGGGGTCTGTTGCTTGGTCTTTGGCAGGGGTCCTGAGTTGGATGCCAGTTGGTGGTATCTGATTCGGGATCTTGGCTGGAGATTGGGTTGTGGGCCTTCGGGGCTGGTCTGGTGCGCGATTTGTCGTGGGCTGTCGGGGGTGGATGGTTCTTTTTGGTGCACCCAGTTCAGCATAATTTTACAAATATTTTCTACAGATTGTATTTTAATTTGATTTTTTATACCTTTTCGCTGTGTCCCCAATTAGCTTGTAAGCTAAAGATTTTGACACATTAATAAAGATATTGATTGATTGATTGATTATGATTGGAATTTCTGAAAAGATGCCTCCAAAAACTTTTCACAAGTGCCCGAAATTTGTGTGACAAATTATCATGTTGTCTTAAAAAATGAGGAGAAACATAATTGTCACACACTAAATAAATGAAGATACTGAATAAATGTAGTTATTTTCGGTTAAATTGAAGTGAATTAGAAAATAACAAAGGAATTACTCATGCCTCTCCTCAAGACACTCATTTTCTATTAAATAAGAGGAAAGTTCCATCAAAAAAAGAGTATTTTCTGGATGAAGACTGAGCATTTTCTTGACTCTGTTTCAATTATTCTCTTGATTAGGTATATGATGATAGCCATGCAGGAGAGAGTTGTCCTGTTGTCAGGGATACAGACGAGGTGACAGATGACCTATTTGTTGAATCTGATTCAGATCAAAGAGTGAGAGACCCAAGTGAAGAATGCAATATTTTGAAGGAAATTGAAGGAAGATTTCAAGGAGGGCTAATGAAAGTGGAAGACACCAATGTCGACAACACCGAATTCGATGATAGGTTATCTATCACAGAGTTGCATATAAATCAAACTTATCCGTGTGATGTTTCGGGAAGCTATTTCCAAGGAGAGCAAACAGTGACTAACACAGCCATAAAGATCGAGCAAAAGGAAGACGATGAAGTTGATGATGATTATGATAACGAAGCTGGGATCGTTGGTGAATATTTAGGAGACAGTGATGATGACTTGCAGAATGATTACAATGAGGAGTTAACACCAGGACATACGAAGGACAATAAGTTAAAGGTTTGGCAATTCTATTTACCATCTCTAAGATACAGAGCAGAAACTGCCTGAAATAACGTCATCAAGCAATGAGATATAAGGATACAAGGAAGTTGTTGGATATAGAAGCTTTTTCAAATGATAAATTTAGTGTTTGAAATCAAGTGTTGCTTAATTTTTTTTCAGGATCTGTTGCATGGAGCTAGGGGGGCTCAAAGTTACCAATTTTCGCTCATGTGCAGAAAGTTTCTCCACTGTCTCGCTAACACTAATATATTTCAGTTGGAATGAGGAATCTTCCATCAAACACAGAGGAATCTTCCATGAAATACAGATATTTGTTCGTCTCTATTTTCTTGGAAATGTGAAGGACATAAATTACTTGGAACAGATGATGTCAACACCCAGAAATTCTACAATACACCTGCAATTTTTTGCTGGCCTGCTATGTCCCTAAAATTTCGCTTTTCCCACGCAGCTTTTTCCATAAGTATTGGCAAAAAACCGAGCCGTTTATTTTTATTCCTAGAACAAAGATGGTGTCAAAAAATCTAGAGTAGTTTACTCTCCATGCTGCTTTTTGCCTCTGTAAATATAACGCGTTGATTGACCGATTGAGCCATACTTTAGTTTGAGAAGAGCATGTATTTTACTTTCAGCATCAAAGATTGCCAGGAAGCAGCGAAGAAGAATCGATCTCAATTTTACATCCAGATGATGCTAGCTTATCCATTGATGATGATGAAGGGTGTCCTTCCTCAGCACCGAGAAATGAAGACCAACTGCAGCCAAGCGCAAGCTTTGAAATCCTACAAACACAAAGAGACAGCGAAAGCACAGCATCGTCAAGTTTTGGAAGAAGATCGCTGACTGCTATAGAGATGAACGCAGGCAATAATGAAGATGTCAGCTTAAATGTTAGCACATACAGTGACGCAGATGATCAAAAAGACGGTAATTATACTTTTAATTCTAAACCTGGTCAAAAAATTGAAATTTCTCTGGAACGAAGTCTGATGCGAATAAAAAATGATTCTCGGAAAGCCTCAAACTGGAATCTTTATATAACTGCAATTCTTAGAAAACTTAGTTAGTCTAAAAGATATGCCTATTATTGCCATAAATTTTGTTTGTAATGAAGAGCAACACGACTATAATTTGAAGCTAAGATACTCATCTTTCACCGCCAGACATTAAAGTCATTATATGAGTCTAGCAATCCACCTAAGCTAAGAAATCACGCAGGCTAAGAATAAGAAATGAAGCACAAAGGAGAAAGCTTAATCGGTACGACCGCTGTTCTCTGGATATCAAAGCAGTGATAAGCAAGCAACTACTCTATAACGCAGACTGTTCGCACGGGGGGGGGGGGGGGGTTCTTGGCCAAATTTTGGGTAGGGGTCTGCTGCGAGCATATTCAAAATGGTACCATTGGCTAACTAATTTTTACGAAAATGGTACCCTTGCCTA
>REGL01000905.1:41010-54261 GCA_004194395.1 Aurelia aurita complex sp. Pacific | reverse complement strand
TTGCCACAACACATGAATATGGCTTTTCGTTGGTATGGACACATATCTGTCTCTTCAACGCCATACCTGTTCTGAGGTCCTCGTCGCATACAGTACGTATATTGGACGTCGAATGGTTACGTTCATGTCCACCACAGTTCTTAGTATTCTGCGTTCTATCAACTTTGTGCAAATAAATTTTGCCTCTGTTTCGTGGTGATATCGGCATTCGAAGATACCTTCTCAATCTTTGATTTGGTTCTAAAATGAAAGGACAGAGAAATTTAACTTCATATTTACCTACGATCATTGCGAAAAACATCAGTAACAACAGTCTCTGAGAAAAAATTGCAAGACAATCACAACACGACTTGCAGCAAAACGTTTATCAAATACTACACGAACGGATGAATAGAAACGGTTGCCAGGATTTCTAAAAGGGCTTTCGCGAAAAATCCTTCATGGAATGGAGCTGCCAATTTCAGTCAGCTTAAAAAAACATACTTGGTACTAAACTTACTTTGCTTGAAGATCTTAGGAGCCGTAGTCACAAAAATATGGATTGCTCTTTTATGATTCACCCGGCAGGAGCAACCTAGGATTACTAGACTCACAAAATGATTTTAATGTCTGGTGATGAATCTGTCAGATGAATCTGTCAACTTCAAAGTTTTTGCTCACAGATATAGGAACAATAGTGTGGGGTGGCAGTTTTGTCTTATTTGTATCAGTTGAGTAAAAAAGGCCCGGTGTTTCAAACGCTACTGCTCCCTGAATATATAAGCAATGATCTTTTGCGATTTATCGCTTAATAGCTTTCAGCATGTTCAAGAACTTTCAGAATTTATCTTTGCCGAAATCGGTCGCTCCAGTAAGATTTCACAAGGGATTTTCTAAAAATGCCCCTTCGAGAAACCTTTAAAAACGTGCTAAAATCAACAGCAAGTTCCCCTGATGCGTTTACCTTACAGCAATGACTCGACAACGCTTTGGCACCTGCTATCCTGTTGGGGGGGGGGGGTGAAAAGTCTTCATCCAAGTATAAATAACTTATTCAGGGGGATTCTATTCTCCCAAGGGGACAAAATGCATAGATGCATGTGAGTGTCATTATTACTAGGAAGGAAAACAAAAGGGACATTGTGTTTGCCATCTTCTTTCGTTTTTGCAGGTTTTCGAAAGGGGCTTTCTGTAGAAAATCTCTGATATTGACCGGAAGGAATGACCGATTAAAGCCGGGTAAATTACTGAACCTAATTGGACATATCAGAAATGAAACAAGATTGTTTTCAATAATATTGCTTTGAAATTGAGTGAGCAGCATTGTTTCAAACGCCGGGCCTTTTTATTGACTCACCCGGTAGATTACCTCAATTCATCTCCGTTAACTAAGGCCCGTTTTATAAGTCGTGCCGCGCCGTGCCGAATCGAGTGAATTTCGAACAATTTTGTCTGGTCCGGCGCGGCGCGACTCTTATAAAACCAAATTGACACTTGGTTCGACTGAGTCGAACCATATGCCGAAGGCATCTCGACTGGGTCGACCCGGTGCGACTTATAAAACCAAATTTCAGTCGTGCCGTGCCGCAGCATTTTCACACATGCGCACAACGACAAACGCCATTGTTTGTTGTGGATGTGCAACCCAACCATACCTAACATGCGCATGCGTCACTGTGGTTCGGCGCAGCACGGCACGGCAAAATCTTTTCCTTATAAAACAGAGGCGCTCCAAGTCGAACTTCAGTCGAACTCAAATTTGTATGGTTCGGCACGGCGCGGCACGACTTATAAAACGGGCCTAACTTAAGTGTATCCTGAGGCTGTGGCGGTAAGCACGCTGGAATGTAAATAAGCACAGGAGCAAAATAGCCAAGTATTTTTACCAACCTTAAAAATAAAATCTTGCTTTTTTCTAATGTTGATAGATGTTGATAATGTTTATAGTTGTTGACAGATGCGGAGAGTGCAAATTGAAAAATGTGGACCACGGAAACTTTTTGCGATTCACATGGTGTTTTCTTGAACAATGTGCAAAAGCACAAAGGGCAAATGAAGACGAACAGTTCCAATCAAGGAGAAGCTTAGGTCCAGGTGATATCTCTATGAGAACCCTACAAGAAGTCATCAAGAATGGATGCATTTTTTCGCATCTAATATATGTCAATCATAACCTTTGAAACCGCTCTCTCTATATCCCATTTGTAGCGATATTTATTGATGTTTCAATGAAGGTCAATGTTTTTCGAACAGAAAACGAATGTCGCCCTTTAGCACTACACCAAATAAGCTATTTGTCCCAAATGTAAATAAATTTGGATAGACATCCCTAAAACTGCTGATTCATCTAAAGAATTAAAAATAACTGCAATAATCTAGCACCCATATCACTTTTTGTGTATTTAAAAGTTCATTTCAAATGACCGATTTTTTTATCACGAAGTTAAGAAGCGGTCACATTCTTTGGCAAGCAGTAAATATTTGGGCTTTAGCCTTCCCTTTGAAACCGTTCTCCAGGCCTGGAAAAGATTTTTTAATGCCTCCGACCATGGAAAATTGTTGCCAAAATGCCTCCGAGTATCGCAGGTCTTTTCAAAATAAAGTCTGTAGAGTCCAGTGCAAAAATGATAGCAGTTGTCTAGAATGGTAATACTACAGTAAACTTTAAGATATAAAGGGAAGTTAAAACTAAAATATATTCAAGAAAACACTTTCACTAAACGTTTTGGCGTAAGCTTTCATCAGTAACAATCTTTTCAAGTTAAAACAAATCAAGCAAATGACAGAAATTAGAAAATAATTTTATGGAATGAGCTTATGAGAATGTGTATATGTACATATATGTTTCATCTCTCTCAAGAGTAATAAGACAAAAAGATGCTAAATATTTTCAATCCCATGGCAGTAAATGTGCAGACGATATCTCTCACCCATGAGATGAGAGATTTCTCTTTTTCTCTCTTGTTCTGAGCGAGGAGTCCTTTATGATTTGATCAAGTATTTTAGGCCTTTTTCAATCATTTTGCAACCACAAACTTTTAAATTCGAATTTACCATTACTCGTCGCTCATTGAATTGAGTTTGAATGTCCTGCTGTATTCGTTCATTCATGCCATTCATGTGTTCACGGTCGATCGGCTTTACCGAGAATTTTCGTTTTCTGTCTCGGATTAAAATTCCAGGATATGGCTGAGTTCCCGGTCTCCATTTTGAAAAATATCTATTTCGTTTTTGGCCCGTTTGAACTTAATTCAAATTGGAGAAACATTGGAAAATGTTTATAATGATAAGGATAAATCATGAGCTTCCCCGACAAACCGGGTGTCCCAAAAAACGCAACGGATTTGATCGGGACTAGCGACAAGAATTTAGGTCCAATCAACCCATTGTAATTCTTTATATTATACTTGGACGTTAATTAATGCAAGCTCTATATTTTGAGAAATCTTTATTAATTTTATATACCGGGTGTCCCAAAAAAACGCAACGGATTTGATCGGGACTAGCGACAAGAATTTAGGTCCAATCAACCCATAGTTATTTTTCATATTATCCTTGATAGCTAACTTGAAAATAGATACCTTGTTTGATGATATTGGTGCACGCAACCTCGTCCCCAGGGCCTTTTGTCATAATTGGACGGAGACGAAAAGGCTTTTTCGTCTCCGTCCAAATATGACAAAAGGCCCTGGGGACGAGGTTGTGGTGCACGGAGAGTTGGAATATTAAAGTTCAATTTTGCCTGAACTTCCAAACCAGAGCATTTTGGTTTTGGCATAAACTGCAAACCCGCGCTATTTTGGGGAATTTCTTGTTTTTTCGGGAAGTAAGAGAATAAAGCCTTATGCTGAGGAAAATATTTGAACAGAAACTCAATCAAATTCATCAATTTTGTCCTGAAAAGACATCTTTTTTTATGCTTCGAAAATTTCAAAAAGTTTGCATTGCATCTGTTGTCTCATAAAAGAAGTAATCCGTGAAGTAGTTTGTTTGGGTGTGAAAAATGAATCAATTCTTGCAATCTTCATGACTTTAATGAAATGCATTTTGTGTAATCTTTCTTCGAATTGTTACGAAACAAGATACCAAATATACCCAAGGGAAAAATATCCATGGATAAGATCCTTGAAAATGCTCATTTGCGTTTGGCTCTTTGCAGGTGCACTATGATTGAACAAATATATTCCTTAGTGAATTTTTCCTTCCACATTGATATGTTTGTCAATTTTTAGCTTTCAAATTTCAATTGAAATGTGTGCCTATACATGTGTGCCTTAGCATGCTCACACTACTGCACTTTGCATATGATTGAGGAGATTCCTCAAGAACGTTTTCAGTTAGGCCAAAACCCGAAACCTCTGGTTTGGAGATGGAAGCAAATTTGGACTTTCAAGATTGATATGTCAACTCTCCATGCACCAATATCACCAAACGAGGTATCTATCTTCAAGTTAGCTATCGAGGATTATATAAAAAATTATTTGGGATTGATTGGACCTAAATTCCCGTCGCTAGTCCCGATCAAATCCGTTGCATTTTTTGGGACACCAGGTATATAAAATTAATAAAGATTTCTCAAAATATAGAACTTGCATTAACGTTTCGCTTTCGCTTCACCAGAACTCATCAGAACTTTATAACGATAAGCACATTCGTTTTAAAAGCAAACAGCGCAGGTCACCGATATCCGGTAACCATGCTGTTCTACATCGGATCGGAGATCATCCAGTTTCTCTCGTGTCAGACAGGGTCTTTCAGAAACGCACCATCACTGTCAATCAAATATCATACTAACGAAACAGATATTACGAGATGAAAACAGGATCTATATGTCATGTATACGCTTGTATAGTTTAAGGGTACGCTAAACGCTTTCGTACAAAACTTTGCATGAATAATAACGGAATCGCTTTAAACGTTTTCTCACAAACATGTGTTAGTTTGTTTTTAGGGTGCCAATCATGGGTAAATGCTTTCTACTAAATGTCACAAGAAAATGTGTTTCTCAAGATCGTAATAGCTTCTGCCTTTTAAGTGAGCTGAGAAATTGCCAGTGAATGCTTTTCCATTAATCACATCACAATGGTTACTCTCCAACATGTATGCGCTGATGTCTTTCAAGGGTCGCACTTCAAGTCAATGTTTTTCTACGCACGACACACGAAGAGGGCCTTTTTCGAGCATGTAGCAGCTTCTGTCTTCAAGTGACCTGGGCTGTTGTGAGTAAATACTTTTCCACANGGCAATCATGGGTAAATGCTTTCTACTAAATGTCACAAGAAAATATGTTTCTCAAGATTGTAATAGCGAAATTGCCAGTAAATGCTTTTCCATTAATCACATCACAATGGTTACTCTCCAACATGTATGCGCTGATGTCTTTCAAGGGTCGCACTTCAAGTCAATGTTTTTCTATGCACGACACACGAAGAGGGCCTTTTTCGAGCATGTAGCAGCTTCTGTCTTCAAGTGACCTGGGCTGTTGTCAGTAAATACTTTTCCTCAATAATCACACTATGCTCTCCAACTGTGCAACTCTCCATTGCTCTCCAACATGTATCCACTTATGCCTTTCAAGTTTGCTAAAGCAAGTAAATGCTTTCCCACAAACATCACAAGATAACGATTTGTCTCCACTATGTAGTCGCTTATGTCTTGTAAGATGGCTATTGCAAGTAAATGATTTCTCACATATATCACACGCGAAAGGTCTCTCTCCCGAATGTATTTTCTTATGTTGATTAAGGGCGGTACAAACAGCAAAAGATTTCCCACAAATATTGCACGAAAAAGGTTTCTCTCCTGTGTGTATTCGCTTATGTAGTTTCAGGGTAAAACTATCAGCAAGAGCTTTCCCACAAATATTGCATGAAAAAGGTTTTTCTCCTGTGTGCATCCGATGATGTCTTGTAAGTTTGCTTCTTACAGCAAATGCCTTCCCACAAACATCACATGAAAATGGTTTCTCTCCAGTATGTATTCGGATGTGGCGTTTAAGTGTCACACCTACAGCAAATGCTTTTCCACAAATATTGCACGTAAACGGTTTCTCTCCTGTATGTACTCGCTCATGTTGTTTAAGGTTCCCTTTAAAAGCAAAAGCTTTCCCACAAATATTGCAAAAAAAAGGTTTCTCCCCCGTATGAATTTGCTGATGCTTTTTAAGAGTGCTACTGGCAGTAAATGCCTTCCCACAAACATCACATGTAAATGGTTTCTCTCCAGTATGTATTCGCTCATGTTGTTTAAGGGTCACATTCGTAGCAAAAGCTTTCCCACAAATTTTGCAAGAAAAATGTTTTTCTCCTGCATGTATTTGCTTATGTTCTTTAAGGTTCCTCCTCGTAGCAAAAGCTTTCCCACAAATATTACACAAACAAGGTGTTTTTCTTGTATGTATAAGATTATGTTGTTTAAGGGCCCAACGCATAGCAAAAGTTTTCCCACAAATATTGCAAGAAAAAGGTTGTTCTCCTGTATGTATTCGCTTGTGTTGTTTAAGTGAGCTACTGGCAGTAAATGCTTTCCCACAAATCTCACATTTGAAAGGCTTCCCTCTAGTATGCATTCGCTGATGTCTGTTAAGTTTGCTACTATCAGTAAATGTTTTCTGGCATACTTCACACGAAAGATACTTCTCTCCAGTATGTTTCATTCCGTGCATCCAAAGATTTCCTTGCCGATTAAACGACTTGGAACAAACATTGCAAGAATAAACTTTCTTTCCAGCATGGATCATTCGATGTAACTCAAGGAATTTGTGAGTATTGAAAACTTTGCCACAAAAAACACAGGAATATGGCTTTTCGTTGGTATGGACACATTTCTGTCTCTTCAACACCATACCTGTTGTGAGGTCCTCGTCGCATACAGTACGTATATTGGACGTCGAATGGTTACGTTCATGTCCACCACAGTTCTTAGTATTCTGCGTTCTATCAACTTTGTGCAAATTAATTTTGCCTCTGTTTCGTGGTGATATCGGCATTCGAAGATACCTTCTCAATCTTTTATTTGGTTCTAAAATGAAAGGACAGATAAATTTAACTTCATATTTACCTGCGATCATTGTGACAGTAAAAGAATTATAAAGCATTGTCCAATTTTTGAAATAAACTATTCTCAACAACATCAGTAACAACAGTCTCTGAGAAAAAAATTGCAAGACAATCACAACATGACTTGCAGCAAAACGTTTATCAAATACCGGGTGCGGCACAATAAACTATGCACGTTTGGCAGGCCACAATAAATCGTACACTGGATCGATTTTGAAGATTTATGACTTAATTTTTAGCAGAAAGCCGGACTTAGATTCTAGGACTTTTTGCAAATTTTTCCGTTTTCAGTTTTTAGAGCTAGAAGCGAGTTTCTTAAAATTGTATTTTTCGAAAATACTGAAAACGATCAAAAAACGTCGATCAAATTTTAAAAGACTCAACATGAATGAACAAAGAGAAAATGTTTTCAGGGTGATTTGGGGATTTAGTACGAACTCTCGTGCAGCAGATTACAATTAGTCGATTTCTAGAGCCCAAATCACAACGAACAAGTTCTCTCTTTGTCCATTTATATCGATACTTTAGAAAGCTTGATCGATGTTTTTTTATCGTTTTCAGTGTTTTCGAAAACTAAAATTCTAAGAAACTCGCTTCTTGCTCTTAAAAACTGGAAATGTAAAAAATTGCAAAAAAATCCCAGTATCTAATTCAGGTTTTCTGCTACAGATTAAGTCGTAAATCTTCACAATGGGTCCAGTGTACGATTTATTGTGGCCTGCCAAACGTGCATAGTTTATTTTGGCGCACCCGGTACTACACGAACGGATGAATAGAAACGGCTGCCAGGATTTCTAAAAAGGCTTTCACAAAAATCCTTCATGGAATGGAGCTGCCAATTTCAGTCAGCTTAAAAAAACATACTTGGTACTAAACTTACTTTGCTTGAAGATCTTAGGAGCCGTAGTCATAAAAATATGGATTGCTCTTTTATGATTCACCCGGCAGGAGCAACCTAGGATTACTAGACTCACAAAATGATTTTAATGTCTGGTGACGAAAGATGAATCTGTCAACTTCAAGGTTTTTGCTCACAGATATAGGAACAATAGTGTGGGGTAGCAGTGTTGTCCTATTTGTATCAGCTGAGTTAAAAAGGCCCGATGTTTCAAAAGCTACTGCTCCCTGAATATATAGGCAATGATCTTTTGCTATATATAGCTTAATAGCTAACATGGACAATAACTTTTAGGACTTTTAGAATTTTTCCTTGCTGAAATCGGTCGCTCCAGTAAGATTTTAAAACGGATTTTCTAAAAAATGCCCCTTCGAGACACCTTCAAAAATGTGCTAAGATCAACAGCAAGTTTCCCTAATGTGTTTACCTTACAGCAATGACTCGAGAACGCTTTGGCACCTGCTATCCTCCTGGGGGGGGGGTGACAAGTCTTCCTCTTGTATGAATAACTTATGCAGGGAGATTCCATTCTCCCAAGGGGACAAAATGCATGGATGCATGTGAGTGTCATTATTACTAGGAAGGAAAACAAAAAGGACATTGTGTTTGCCGTCTTCTTTCGTTTTTGCAGATTTTCGAAAGGGGCTTTCTGTAGAAAATTTCTGATATTGACCGGAAGGAATGACCGATTAAAACCGGGTAAATTACTGAACCTAATTGGACATATCAGAAATGAAACAAGATTGTTTCGATAATATTGCTTTGAAATTGAGTGAGCAGCATTGTTTCAAACGCCGGACCTTTTTATTGACTCACAAGGTAGATTACCTCAATTCATCTCCGTTAACTAACTTAAGCGTATCCTGAGGCTGTGGCGGTAAGCACGCTGGAATGTAAAGAAGCACAGGAGCAAAATAGCCAAGTATTTTTACCAACCTTAAAAATAAAATCTTGCTTTTTTCTAATGTTGATAGATGTTGATAATGTTTATAGTTGTTGACAGATGCGGAGAGTGCAAATTGAAAAATGTGGACCAAGGAAACTTTTTGCGATTCACATGGTGTTTTCTTGAACAATTTGCAAAAGCACCAAGGGAAATGAAGACAAACAGTTCCAATGAAGGAGAAGCTTAGGTCCAGGTGATATCTCTATGAGAACTCTACAAGAAGTCATCAAGAATGGATGCATTTTTTCACATCTAATACATGTCAATCATAACCTTTGAAACCGTTCTCTCTATATCTCATTTGTAGCGATATTTATTGATGTTTCAATGAAGGTCAATGTTTTTCGAACATAAAACGAATGTAGCCCTTCAGCACTGCACCAAATAAGCTATTTGTCTCAAATGTAAACAAATTTGGATAGACATCCCTAAAACTACTGATTCATTTACAGAATTAAAGATAACTGCAATAATTTAGCACCCATGTCACTTTTCCTGTGTGTATTTAAAAGTTAATTTTGAATGACCGATTTTTTATCACGAAGTTAAAAAGCGGCCACATTCTTTGGCAAGCAGTAAATAATTGGGCTTTCATTTCACCTTACTAATTTCTTCCTTGCGAATCCATCACACTCATTTTGCAAAAGAAATACATCAAATGAAGGCGTACCAGTGAGGCTTTCTGAAAATTCCTGTCCCTAAAATCCTAACATCCTTAGAAAATATCATTCACGGAAGAACAAGGGCAGATTTTGTAATACAATACCAACAGTTGCGTTTGATTGACACCCTAATTCATTGCGATCAGCGATTGAAGACAAAGGAAATTCTCTCAACCAGTAATGCACAACGAAAATAAAGCCGCAAAAGTTTCCCCAAAACTACCCTAGTAGGGCAAGCTCTCGCCTTGTGCAAGTGAAAAGTGATTTTTAAGAGAAGTTACGAGGTTATAACGAAAAAAGAAGGGTAAATATGAAATTCCTTCTGGCGGATTTTGTTTATTTCATTCAAGAGCTGTTTTGTAATGGTTTCATTTAAGCCCTAAATACGCGAGAATTACAATGCCTTTTGCTCGGCTTCTGAATCAAATAAACAAAATACGCCAGACAGAGCTTTAGATTTACCCTTCTTCTCATGGTATAAGCACATACATTCTCTTAAAAACCATCTTTCGCTTGCAAAAGACAAGAGTTTGCCTACTAGTTTCAAAAAAATATTTTAGGGCTTTGTTTGTTTTGAATTACTGGTTGAGAGAATTTCCTTTGTCTGCAGTCGCTAATCGCTTTGAACTGAGGTGTCAATCAAATGCAGCTGTTGCTATTGTATTACCAAATCTGCCCTTGTTTGACGGCAGACTTAATGTATTTCGGAAAAATTGAGTTCTTGCCACTGGGGGCTTCTGTTTCATGCAACATACAGGGTGTCCCAAAAAGCATGTGCGCCGTTTGAATTGCTGTCGAGGAGCCATAAATCTAACTTTCCTGTTTTTCAGATTTATGAATAGAAGAGATCTCAACTTAGATTTTGGCACCGGGTTTGTGTAAATCTGACAAGTGTCGTTGCTGATTTATTGAGAAAGAGAGTCACAATCACTCGTTGCTTCAAAACCAGAGGATTTTATGTCCGTACTTAAAACTTGAATTTTAACAATAAATGAACTTAAAATTTACAGTTATGTCAGGAAATGCATTTGCAGAACCTGCAGAACCGGCAAACAAATGCAGGGAAAACAGAGCAACATGAAATTGAAAGAAATGGAAATGACTCCTGGAAAAAATGCAAATATCTAGGTAGCCTTTTGGACACAGAGCACGACATCTCCAGGAGAAAAATCTTAGCCATAACAGCTTACAACCAATTGAAACAAATTTTTGAGAGTAAAAATGTCCAAACACCCACTAAGATGAGACTACTTAAGAGTCACATAGAGAGCATATTCTTGTATAATAGCGAGCTTTGGACCCTCACCAAAAAGCTTGAAAATACAATAAATGTCTTCCAGAGAAATCTCCTCCGCAAGGTCCTCAATATCAAGTGGCCCAAAAAATATCAAACAAACAATTATACGAAAGAATGAAAATTGATGAATGGAGCAAAACAATAAAGGGAAGAAGATTAAGTTGGTATGGACACCTCTTAAGACTGCCAGACAATACACCTGCAAAAACTGCATTAAGAGAAGCTCAGAGATATGTAAAGAAACCAAGGGGTGGACAAAAGTTAACATGGATAAAAATGATTGAAAAAGATCTTGAGACAGCAAGTGTGATGGTTGCAAAAGAAGATGGAACGATCTTTTTAGCGACTGATGAATATCTAGCAAATAATAGGCCGTTATGGCAGTCCGTAGTTAGCCGCGATAGGTTAAATTAAACGAAATGCGTATCAGATAGATAGATAGGAAATGCATTTGGGAGTACTTAATGACCATATAACTCAAGAATATCGACCAAGCAACCTGCTGAACGCAATATTGTTGGTGTAAACGACCTCATCGCTTTTGAGGTGCAAAATATCTGATGGACACCTGCCATGGCCTGCAGCACTTGTTTTGCACATTACCATTCCTAGCAACCCTAGATATGTCCAATATTCTCGGTTGTCACAAAATTCTATGTACGACTATCTGTCTCATTTATGAAAATCAGATAACAGGGCTAGGTATATTTTTTTCAATCAATTTCGTTGAATTTCAACGCAATGGAGAATAATAAATCCTCTGGTTTTGAGGCAGCCAATAATTTTGGCTTTCTTGCTTCATAAATCAGCAACTGGTGATCATTTTTAGTTAAACTCGGTGTCAACCTTTAATTTGAAGTCTCTTCTGTCAAGAATCTTAAAAACAGAAAAATGGATTTATGGCTGCTCCACAGAAGCCACTCAAACAGTGCACATGTTTTTGGGACACCCTGTATATTTACAGTATATTATATCATATAATATATTATATAAGGTATTATATAAGGTATATTTACCGTTTTTTGGGTCATCGCTGGCACCACGTATGTTATCATTTAAATTGACAGCTTCGTCATTGCCTATGTTCATTTCAAGAAGAGTTGTTGATCCCTTTTCAGAACTTGTTGATGCTGCATTCCCGCTGTCTATTCGTGATTGTAGGATGTCAAAACTTACGTTGAGTAGCAATTGGCGTTCACTTGTTGACTCTGATGTGGGACACATTTGATCGTCATCTAAGGATAGGCTAGAATCTGAAGATAAAATTGGTGCAAATTCTTCTTCGCTGCTTCCTGAAAATCTTTGATGCTGAAAGTGAAAAATACCCCTGTCTTAAAACTGAAGTTGATTCAGTTGAGATCAGAGTAAATCTAGTTAAACTTCACTAAACCACCAAGTCTAATTTTGTAAAGTTTCTTGTCGCAGAGCCCTGTTCTTATATTTCTTTGCAAGCCTGTTTTCACATTGGATGTTAGGCATTAGACATTAGAAATCCAGACCCGATAGCGGTGTCTCGAGCGATGGGGACCTTGGGTGGGGAGCAGTGACGGGGACGGTTGTTGTCGTTGTTGTTCCCTTGGCCAGGGTTCTGATTGTTCACCATTATATTTTGGCCTGATATCTAATGTGAAACGGCTCAAATATATATTTATAAAATTTCTTTATAATTAGCATTCCTATCTGTATTAGCTGTAGCATCGTATGGTATAGTAGTTTGTATTAGTTATATTTTAGTTTATGTTAATCACAGGGGGTAGACATGATATTTTGCTCCTCCTGGCTCCGTCCTTGTAGTGTAGGATGGTAGATCGTAGGTAGTGTCTGAAGGCGGGTTTCCACTTGTGCGAATTTGGTCGCATGGTCGCGCAACCAGTTGTCTGGGCATGCGTAGTTTGTTTCTGTGACAAAAATTCCCCTGCCTTCCGCAATCGCGCGACTGATTTTGGAAGTTGGATTGACTTCAACTTTTCCGCGACCAGCGCGACCAGCGCGACCAGAGAGCCAATCAAATACGCACAAGCAGATCAAGCCAAGCCAGCACGAGCAAATACGCATGCTAAGACCATTAGTCGCGTGACCAGATTCACACAAGTGGAAATCATTCGAGCGACTGCTCTCGAGCGACTGCTCTCGAGCGATCGCACGGGTCGCGCGACCAAATTCGCACAAGTGGAGACCGGCCTTTAAGTAATTTTTGTAGTAAACTTTTATATTGAATATAAAAAAACTGAAGCATCCATATTTTATCTTTAGAAAGATGAAAGCAATACCAGGGATGGTAAAATTTTCAGGAAAACTTTTCAACTGAAAGATACTACAGGGTGTCCCAAAAAAATTGTGCCACGTTTGTCTGAATATTGCGACAAAACGGCAAAAGATTCTCGCCAAATTTTTGCATGATGGTGCTCTTC
>REGL01000904.1:119049-135346 GCA_004194395.1 Aurelia aurita complex sp. Pacific | reverse complement strand
GGTCTAGCCAAGAAGGGTACCATTTTCGTAAAAATTAGTCTAGCCTACGGTACCATTTTGAATATGCTCGCGGCAGACCCCTTCCCAAAATTTAGCCAAGAGCCCCCATCTTTTGCAACCATCTTTTTCAATACCGCCTCTCTCTCTAAATGCAGCTGATAATGACCTAATTTTCTGTTAGAAGGTGCAGTTTATGTTGTACTCAATGCCACATGAATTTCATAAAAATCTTACAATCAGAAAGCTTTTCAACAATCCTCTATCTTCGGGGTTACTTTTTTGGCCCACCCGTTAGATGTCACGCGAGATTTGCGACAACGCAAAATTACACATCCAAAGCACTTAATTTGTTGTTATTTGCGGGTATCTTCGCGTGACGTCCAAATAACTAACTAACTAACTAACTAACTAACTAACTAACTAACTAACTAACTAACTAACTAACTAACTAACTTACTAACTAACTAACTAACTAACTAACTAACCAACTAACTAACTAACTAACTAACTAACACAATCACGAAATACATGAATATAATTCATATTTTCTTTACCTTGAGAAACCGAGACGTTAATATCTTTCACGAAATCCAAGGCCTGTCAAAGGAAATAAAATCTGTTACGTTCGGAAGCACTCAAAGAGCACAGAAACAATACGAAATTAATTCAAAGACTGTGGTGAAATTCTGAGAAGTTGCAAACATTTCGGAACAGATTTTTGTGACTGCAAGTTAGTATGAATCGATGAATCAATAAGCTGATGAACTGATGATTCATACAGGGTGTCCCAAAAAAATTGTGCCCCGTTTGCAATAAAATTGCGACAAAACGGCAAAAGAATCTCGCAAAACTTTTGCATGATGGTGCCCTTCAGATCTTCGATTAAAGTTTGCTACCATCCCCATTAAAATCCGTTGAAAAATGATGGAGCTATGACAGTTAGGAGACCAAATTTGCCCGATCACTGAAACCAGCGGTCGGCCATTTTGTCTTAGTATTTTGCAGCGATCACAATAACTTCATGGATGAAATGAAACAGCAGCCTCCAATTTCATAGCTCTCATGACAATTCCGATCATCATCAGAGAGTTCAACCATTTCTTACCTCACAGAAACTATTTCTTACAGCATATGAAGTTATTTATCACTGAAAATAGTAAGACAAAATGGCCGACCGCTGGTTTCAGTCATCAGGCAAACTTGGTCTTCTGAAGGTCATAGCTCCATCTTTTTCAACGGATTTTTACGGGGATGGCAGCAAACTTTATTTGAACATCTGAAGAGCAACATCATCTAAAAATTTGGCCAGAATCTTTTGCTGTTTTGTCGCAATCTTCAGTCAAACGGGGCACAATTGTTTGGGACATCCTGCAGATACCTCAATACTCTTTTCAAAGACGTCATCAATCTTGTCTAGTGACAGGCCGTCCTCTTGAGCAGAGCTACTTAATACTGCGGCACTGCTACTGATTGCATCCATGACCTGAAAAAAAAATTTATTAAGTTGTGAAGCTCGATTAACCCTAAAAACCATCCCCTGTATGATCATGGGCTGTAGAATAAATTTAGTTTCCCATGAAAGAACTAAATTGCTATCAAATAAAGAATATAAATCACCTTCTATCTTTCTTGTGTTTATCTTTCTCTTTGCTTTCTGGGGCAGCAAATAAGCTTCTTTCAGGTCTAATACTGCGAAATTTACCTTGGCTAGGCCCACCTCGTTGTTTAAAATAACCGCGAAAGTGTCACATTTCAAAACCTCCTTCCTGCGTTGCATTGTAGCTAGGAAGGAGGTTTTGAAATGTGACACTTTCGCGGTTATTTTCAACAACGAGGTGGGCCTAGCCAAGGTGAATGTCACAGTACTAGATCTGAAAGAAGCTTATTTGCTGCCCCAGAAAGCAAAGAGAAAGATAAATAGAAGAAAGATACAAAGTGATTTATATTCTTTATTCAATACCAATTTAGTTCATTCATGGGAACCTAAATTTATCCTACAACCCATGGTATGATGACTGAGCTCAAATACAGGGTGTATCAAAAAGGCTACCGGCCGAAAAATTTGAATTTCTCTGGAACGAAACAATTAAATTGAACGAGGTAGCAATTTTGTGAAAGCTCGGCTCTTGTGCTTTCATTTGATGTGTAGTTTTTGCAAATTAGGCCTTCCGGGAATTCGCAACGAGTAAAAAACTAAAGTAGAAGCGAGGTAGATATACGCAGCTTTAGTATCACGATCAATATCAGAGATAAAGTCAAGACAAATGCAGATTTTGTTTTTGGTTACAACAAAACATCTCAAAGGACTGCAAAGATGTGAAATAATTTTCGAAGAACGAGTGAGAAGGGTCTTAGTATTCCTACAAATTATCAGCAGGCTTAGATAGCTCTCCCCACCCCCCAGCCTGTGGTAAAAATATGTCAGTCCCCCACCTGTGTATTTTGGAAAGAGGATCATTTGAACTAAAGTTGTAACGTGTGCAAAAAGATCGAATTCAAAAGGGAAATTCAACGATAAGTCCATTACATACCATTTTATTCGACTCTGAATTTTGTATCGTAATTAACTGATCTGTAAGCGTTAGTAATGTATCTTGTTTCATGTTGAATAATCTTTCTAGCTTGCGCTTCTGCAGCAACTGTCGTTTCGCCTACGAAAATGATAGACATAATTCTCAATGGTGGAATGAACACAGAAGGTGAAATGCAGTTTTAGTGCTTAGCACTCGGATCGAAGAACTAGAAAGGACCGGATCGAGTCATCGACCTCTTACCTTGACGCTCAAGTGATAGGGCTGTACCTGGTATCGAACACAGTCCTCCTGGCTGTTCTGGCTGCAAAGTCAGAGGATTACAACACTGCGCCACAGCATTTTTACGGAATAATTTCTTTTCGAACAAGTGTGTCAAATAAACTCACAGCATTGTTCGTGTTTGTCACATCTCGTAAAGCAACACAAATACAAACGACTATCTTTTGGAAACTAGTGTTGAAAGTAATAGGGCTGTTCAAAAGGCTAAAGGATCGTTGTAACTGTCTTCTTTTGTATCATATTTCACCATGCTGAAGAATAGCTAATAAAGCAAAAGGAAGCACATTTGATAAATTCTGGTCAATTTGTGCCGCCTCTGTAATCAATTACTGCTTCTTGACTCCTGCTTCGGTTGTCATAGCATTTAATTTCATTCTCCTCCCAAATTTACTTCTATTTGTGTTTATGGCCCGCCGGAAGTCATAAGTCATAAGAACTCTTCATTGCAACTACGATAGAATTTTGCAACAGACCAGTCGTCGAGCTAATGCTCGTGCAGCAGATTACAATTAATCGATTTATAAATGCAAATCACCACGGAAAAGTTTTCTCTTTATCCATTCATGTAGAGTCTCTAGAAAATTTGATCGACGTTTTTGATCGCTTTCAGTGTTTTCGAAAACAAAGATATTACAAAGTTCGCTTATATCTCTACACCCTGAAAATAAAAACATTTGCAAATAAACCTAGAAATTAAATCATAAATCTTATAAATCGGTCCAGTGTACGATTTATCGTCGAGTGTCAACAAGTTGATAGTTTATTTTGTCGCACCCAGTAGAGTGTGACTCCACAAATCACAATGGCATCCCCCGTCCCGTCATCCTCCTATTGAAGTCGTGGACAGGTGAACTCTTCAAAGAGTTCTTCGTTATCCAAGAGGTGTCTTTCTGGTCTACAAAAAAAATTGTTTTCTCTTGCAGTTTCATTCAAGTACCATAAATTTCCACTGAAATGAAATTCCTTTTGCTTTGAAGACACGTGCATTTTTAGTCAGGCTTTACAACGTATCTGTAAAATAAGTAACATGAAAATTTATAACCACTAAGGAAAACACCATAAGTGTGAAGAACTGACCTGATTTTTGTCTCCTTGTTTGATGTACATCTGCGCTGAATCCTGAAGCCTGAAAATAGATGTGGATGGATTTAAATTTTTGAAATTTTTTGCGACTGAAGAAAAGCTCCGGACTTATTGAAACAAATCGCAGCTGACTGGGGAAAAGAAATGGGTGGAAAAATAGCGGACCATGGCACGAATGGTCCCAGAAACTTTCTCAGGCCTCCAGAAAGAATTGAAAGCGAGAAGAACGGGGGATTCATATTATATATCATATCAAATTATTTAAACACAAAATCCCTTCAGCTGAATTAAATACAAATCAAAGTTATGATACAGTAATTACAGTATAATATTTACAAGAAGAAAAGAAAGTTCAAAACNCATTCTGAAATATTGAGAAGTTCTCTTTGAGCATTCTCAAGTAGATTTTCAAGGTTGTTGGATGTTATCGTAACATGCGTGTCATCTGCATACATGCTGGCTTTTGATAATTCTAGGCACGTTTCGAAATCATTCAGATAGATTATGAACAGGATTGGACCAAGACAGGGGCCTTGAGGTATCCCACAAGTTATCATTTTAGCTGAGGACTTATGCCCACCCACTGTGCAAAACTGTTTCCTATTTTGTAAATATGAGGTAAACCAGTCACCTGTTATACCTCTTATGCCATATTTCTCTAATTTTGCTAACAGGATGGTGTGATCAACTGTATCAAATGCTTTTTTCAGATCAAGAAAGATAGCTAGGTTTACTTCTCTCCTGTCCATGGTAGAGTACCAGGAGTCAGTACTGTTTATCAAGGATGTTAATTTGAGGATTTAAATTGTGTGTGAAAATCAAAAATCTTATCTTTGCATTCAAACAAAGTCTTTAGAAACTTAGATTGATGTTTGGTCAATTTAGGCTGTTTCCGGTCTAAGAAAAACACTGTTTATAACTCGGTAAGTAGTAACTCAAAAATCAACAACATTCGCTAAATACCATTTAAGGTTAAGATTGAGAATCACTCATCAGTCTTCAAAATCTTCCCTTGCTCTGAAGATGCCCTAGAGGGCGAAACTAGTTAGCAGATAACTGAATAAAAAGCGCAAAAGATCAACTCAATGCCTGCTCTCTGTGGATGTTGTCCCTCTTCTGCTCATCGTTCACTATATTCAAAATCTTCCCCATGTATTTCTATCATGACTCGTCAAAGGTGGATTCTTGTTTGGAGCACTTGGTTGTCACAGAAAGTTTTTCAACGACTTTTTGGTCCCAGAAATTAAAATATTTTGTTCCACCTCTGAGAAAAGAAAACGTAATGAATGCATACTTTGATAATTCCTTTCTTGCTTCTGCAGATTCCATCTTCAGTTTTGCGATGGCTTTCTTTACCCTGTGAGTTGAAAAGAGAGAATTTTCTGTCTGATAGTTTGATTTGTAGCTCATCTCTATTACAAGTAGTCCCAAAACATGATTCGATATTTTCTAACTTTAAATAACAATGACAAAACAAATGTGGTCACCTATCCAACAATTACAAGGCTAAACTTGGCCCTGTACAGGCGACGTTTTAACCTTGTGGCGGGGATAATGACCTTGTTATGACGCTGTCCTTTAACCTTTGAAGAAGATTACAAGGCTAGCAGTAAGATTTCAAGTTACAACCAGTCTAACACAAGGTTTCCACACGGCTAAGAACAACCTTGTGCTCGCCTAGGTTAAACTTATTAGCATTTTTCGAGTCACTTGCAAGACTACAGCAAGGCTTTTCTAGGCTAGAATAAGGTTACAAGGCCATAACTGCAAGGCTTGTACATGGCTATTACATGGCCTTGTATTTTCATACAGGCAATGACAGCTTAATCCTGTCCCCATGACCTTAAATCACTTTCAGACACCATCATTTTGTGAATCGCCTGAAAATGAACTGAGTTTACGACTCATTTGAATATCAAGTTTGTGCGAAAGCTTTTACCAGAGGCTTCTGGGTAGCCTCAATGTGCAAATTTACATGGACTTTATTTCTCGATCATTTCTGAACAAACAGATGTTATTTGGAAAGAATGGACGACAACCTAACTATTTCTAAATTATATTTAAGCATATGGTTAGGTTTAAATATGACTCACTGTCTTATTTATAAAGTTATGATTGATATTTTTGGATACTTGAATTCTTTGGTGCATTAAAAATTTCTTGTATCTCCATCATTACTTTTTGTAAGTTTTTGTGTGTGGATGGCAATTTTCCTTGAGCTTAATAAGGAGGCATTAAAAGCTAGATTCATAATCACCAAACAGCGCCCATAGACTCAAAGACTTCTTTGGCAGGAAAACCATGATGTGAACAAGACCTGTACTGTAGCTACAGAAATTAAATTCCTTTCAACATACAATTTGACTGCTCGTCTTTGAAAATTTGAAAAAAATTCAATTTTGGAGCATGTTTCCACGTCAAGTTACAGAAAGGTCTACGGTTTCAGCTTTTTACACAAACTTGATATTTAAAACCCGGCGGGGGGGGTACATAACATGTTTAGGGTACGGGTATGTGCCGCCCATATGGGTGGGTTTTTGGGCCTAAAATTCTCTAAAAAAGGGTCCTTTTCCGGCAGATTTTCCATGAACATGGGTGTGGTTTCGCTGAAATTCGCAAAAGATGGTTAAAATGGGCAGTTTTCCGCCAAAATTCATCATAAAAGTGGGTATCAAAAGCAAGTTTCGGTAATTAGAAGATGGTAGCTTTCTGAAAACCGGGCGGCAGACCCCCATCCATCCACAAGTCATGTACCCCCCGGGATTTAAAAGCTCGTAATCTGGACTCTGATGAAAACAATGCTTTTGCACTGGCGGTTATCCTGTAAATAACTTTTGAATCNGGGGGGGGGTACATAACATGTTTAGGGTACGGGTATGTGCCGCCCATATGGGTGGGTTTTTGGCCCTAAAATTCTCTAAAAAAGGGTCCTTTTCCGGCAGATTTTCCATGAACATGGGTGTGGTTTCGCTGAAATTCGCAAAAAATGGTTAAAATGGGCAGTTTTCCGCCAAAATTCATCATAAAAGTGGGTATCAAAAGCAAGTTTCGGTAATTAGAAGAGGGTAGCTTTCTGAAAACCGGGCGGCAGATCCCCGTCCATCCACAAGTCATGTACCCCCCCCCCGGGATTTAAAAGCTCGTAATCAGGACTCTGATGAAAACAATGCTTTTGCACTGGCGGTTATCCTGTAAAAAAACTTTTGACTCATTGTCATTATCATAACTTGTTGAATGTCAGTATCTTTTGATGTGAGGAAAAACAAGGGTAGACCTTTACTGTGAAGATTTCTTCGGTCACGTAGTATATAAAGTAAAACAAATCATGTTTTTCCAAACAGAACTACAAAGGAACTACCGGGTGAGTCAGAAAAAAGTTCCCACTTTCGAAAATTCGTAGCACCACACATACTTCATGGATTTGAATGATTCAAATTCTAGTTAAAAGCCAAAGATCAAAGTATTTTTGAAAACTTTCTCCTCTTCTTATGAACAATTCAAATAAAGGTAAATTCACCTTTACAAAAATTTCATGGTTGCAAAATGACTGAAAAAGGGCCTGAGGCACTTTCTGAAATCGTTATTACTCTCCTCATACAGAACAATACACACGGGCATTTCATCTCTCTCAAGAGTTATAAGACATAGATTCTAAAGCAGATACTAAAGATTTTCAATTCCATGGCAATAAATGTGCAGACGATATCTCTCACCCATGAGAAATTGCATTTTCTCTATTGTTCTGAGCGAGGAGTCCTTTATGATTTGATCAAGTATTTTAGGCCTTTTTTGGTCACTTTGCAACCACTAAGGTTTTATAAACTTCAACTTACCAACCTTTCCAGTGCTCGTAAGAAGGCGAGAAAAATCATAAAAATACTCCAGTCTCTTGGCTGCCAAGCAAATATTGATTCATTCCAATCCATCCACTACTTTTGATGCTTTGAATTTTCAAAAGTGGAAACTTTTTTCTGGTTCACCCGGTAGTTCAACAAAGTAGGTGAATTAATAAAACTTTCCCCCTTGTAACCATAGGATATATAGACAGAGATAGATCAGCTTACTTGATTATGTGCCAGTCAGTTTCACTGACTGGATGAACTGTAGAATTATTCTTTGCAAATTTTACCAACTGAAATCGAACAAAAATTAGAAAAGTCAAATGTTGACAATATGAGTTATTCATGTACAACTCAACAGGGTTGTCACTTTCCCAGCGCAGCAAGGAATCAAGTATGGTAAAACTCCTACAATAAAGGGATCCTTTTGCTAAGATGCTGACTTATAGTGCAAAATTTCTGAAAAGTCCAACAGTAGAATTATAGATAAATATCTAAAGTTTGTTTCAAGCCATTCAATCAGAAGAAATAGGTCATTGAATTATACATCCACCTTTTTACGCTGAAATAAAGATTTGGAACCTATGCTCGCAAAGTCTCCGCGCAGGCTAGATTTCTTTAGGATCCGTTTGCCGTTGGAGTCAAATTTTATTTACCTTTTCCCCTTGTGGGTTAGACACCATATCAGCAAATTTCTTTCTTTTTAGAAATGCAATAACCAAGAGAAGTTCTTCATCTGTTAATTTCTTATCATTTAAAACATAAAGATTCTTCACGACATTCCATGGTACAACATGATCAGTTTTATCATTTTTGGCCACTGTTTGATGTTTTGCTAACAATTCCATCGCAACATTCTGTAATATGGAAACAGGAAAAGCTGTTATCATTGTCATCATTTCATCATGTCAAAATATCAATATCACATTTTGAAAGAATGGATTCAGCATTGTATCTGCATTATTGCTACATTTGAAAATGGTTCACATGTTATTGTGTAATCAGCAAGAAATACAACTAACCCTTTCAATTTGCATGCTGCAGTTGCAGATTTTTGCAACCAGAATAATTCTCCTTTGCATGCTGAAGTTGCAGTCTATTTCGCATATTTTTACCTCTCCCTTGTGTGAATCTGGGCAAAACTGGAATAAGTTGTTCCTCAAGCAATGAGAAATTGTTTCCAACGAAAAATGAACATGGTTTAAAGTGAAGTTTACTGATTTATTAGTGATGGAAGCTTCTGCAACTAAATAGCAAGTTTTTTGTTGATATTTGTGGAACTTTCAATATGAAAACTTCTTAGAAATTCAACTGCTAAATAAGGTAAAATAAAACTTTTAAAAGTGAAATAGAGGCAACCTGTACAAAAATACAAGGCCATGTAATAGCCATGTACAAGCCTTGTAATTATGGCCTTGTAACCTTGTTATAGCCTGGAATAGCCTTGCTGTAACCTTGTAAATGGCTTGAAAAATGCTAATTAGCCTTGTAGAAGCCTTGTGGAAACCTTGTGTTAGACTGGTTGCAGCTTGGAATCTTACTGCTAGCCTTGTAATTTTCTTCCAAGGTTAGTACAAGGTCATAACGAGGTCATAATCCCATCTACAAGGCTAAAACTTGGCCTGTACAAGGCCAAGTTTAGCCTTGTATTTTTGTACAGGAAGAAAAGGAAACTTCAGTTATTCAGTTTTCATACACTTTAATTTCAAATTAAAGAACTGTTTCCTTGTAAAAAAAGAGTTTGAAATTTTTGATTGAGGCATTGATTGAAAATTTTGCGGGAAATATCCAGCATCAGCGTCACAGTACAATCGCCTGGAAACAATTCAGCATGAAAAGGGTTAATTAACCCTATCAGAAAACTTTTAAAATAGTTTAACTGTATGAAATATTCTAACACAGCACTAGACCCTTTATTGCAGTATTCACTTGATTTTGGCATTTCTAGAGAACAAAGAAAGTGGAGCATGCCGTGTCTGCAAGATAAATGCAACTCTGAACTGCAAAACCAGAGATGCCTGTTATGAAATTAAATGTACTTGTGGAGAAACTACATTGGAGAAACAGCGCGCAGTTTGGGAGAAAAAGTGCAATAAACTTTTACGAACATGCCAAAATGAAATAATATTCAAGCAGGTAACAGAGGCAACTTACATCTATGAAGAGAATCTGGGATTGAATGCTAAGAGGCGTGGGGAAATTTGAACGTTCCTAGAGCTTTATTCGATCAAAGATCAAACAAATCAAACTTAATCAGCAAGTTGCAAGCTGTTGATTTGACTCATTAATTTACTGATGAGGCTGCTGATGGGCAGCATAATATTTGAGGTAACAATGTTTAATTTTAAAGCTAAATAATTGCACATGTCTTGAAAACAATCTTCACTAGAACAAAATGGCCAAATTACAACCTATGGTTGTACAAGACACTGGATCAACTGAAAAATTTAGGAAACAAAGAAAGTGCTGTTTTTCAAGTTATCATTTTTGACTTTTGTATGTGCCATAAATGAGCAACCAGTGATCAGACTGGCTAAAACCAGCTCTAAAATTCTAATTCAAAGCCTGTCTAAATCTTTACAGTTCTAAGTCTGCAACTGTAGTTCTAAGTTTACAGTTCTAAGTCTGCAACTGTACTTGTTGCTTTTATAAAAAATTTTAGTTTATGGGGGGGGGGGGGCTCTCTTGATTAGTTAACCTATTTAGAGAGCTCCTCCTTAATCAATCAATCTTATATACACATGAAAAGTTTTTTCTTTGTTGTAATATTGTTTTCTCTGTAGTGTATTGTAAGTATTGTAATATTTTGTAAAGCAGCAGTTGTATTGTACACGTATTTTCTTTTATAAGAAACTGGTTTATAAGAAACTAGTACTAGGATAGCGAAAAAATTAAGAAACTCTAATACTATGCTTGAGAATTGCTAAGGAACTTTTAAAGCCAAACACAAGGAAATCATGGGAAAATTGTTGTTGGGTCTTTATATTTTTAGTAATATTGATGATAGATTTATGTTTTGAATCAAATAGAACTCTCCTTCTCGCTAAAAATTGTGCTGTCTGTCAAGAAACGAATACGTGGCAGTGGTAGAAACTACATGCATCCTAAATGCATCCAAAAAATAAGAAACACATTAAGAAACTTTTGGTACTAAAAAGCTGAAATTTTCACGTGAAATTAAGGAACTTTGAGTACTATGGGCTTATCCAAGTTTCTTATAAAAAAAAATGTGTAATTAGGTTAAGTTTAACTGTATTCATAGTAGTGCATTCCATTTAGTTTTGTATGGTATCTTGTGAATTAGTATTTGTATAGTAATTATGTTCAAATGTATGTAGGATTGATTGATAAATAAATGAAACTGAATAAAAAACCAGAAATTCCCGTGCAGCAACCACACGCATGGGGAAACCTTTATTGAGACACCTTGTATAACTGCAAGAAACTGACCTCCAGTGTTTCATAAACAACATAGTCTTTCTGTTCTTCAGTGCCAGGTGCCTTCCAAATACTTCCCCAAATCCATTTAGCTGATCCTTTTGCAATACCAAAACCCCATTTCATCCAACTGTTATCCAATGCACCAAGAACGTATTCTGGACTTGTAAGCATCCCTTGTCTTTCCATTTGCGAAATGACGGTGCTCAGACCTGTAATCATATCAAAAGATACGCATAGTATGTAGCTTTATCATACTGAAATTCAAGGATAACGGTTTCTTCATGGATGCATCCTTCTCTGTGGAAGGCTGTGAGCTTCAGTGTCATGTCTACTGTATAACCTGTGGCTTTTTGTATGTATGCAGTATTGTTGGGGTAGGCTTCCTGGTTATCAAAATTTTTGATCACAATATAACAGAAGTGGGCCTTTAGGGGGGGGCGTGACCTCAAGTCTGTTAAAAATTTTACTGCCTGAGGAAAACTGAATGGGCAATACAGTATTTCATTATCAATCTTTAAAGAATAACTCGTGCTGTAGCTCAGTAAATTTTTCGGCAGTGCACTACTTTAAATTTTGACGCTATGATTTGGACAAAGAAGTTGCTGTAGGCTAGGCCCCAAACCAAGACTGAATGGGCCTATGAAGAGAAAATCCATGCAGAGGGGGAGGGGGGTCAGCCTTTAATGGCCAAATTCTGTTAACTGTGACAAAACTTGTTGGTCAATGACCCTTTACACAACCAAAGCAAACCCAAAGAGAGGAAATCAAGCAGTGGTTTACAAGAAAATAGATCGAGTTTTACTAACCCTATACAGTGATTTAAACAATATCATCTATTGAAGATTTATTTAAATCAATATGAATATTTCAGTACTTAATGCTTATATAACACCCAATAGACCTTTCAGCTTTTCTAAAAAGAATAATATTAGGTGTTGATGTGTTAATTTGATGTAATATTGTGTAGTAGGCATTTATTAGTTACTTGCCTGTCTGGAATCGAGCCCCTTTCTGCTAAACATCTGGCGGACAGACTCTCTCTCTAAACAATAGGAATAACAAGAGAAAAAGAAATTGGCGTAAGTCTTGGTGGACGGGGTACACCGATTCCACACACAAGGGGTACTTTTGTTTGTATTGTTAATCAGAAGATATTATTATTGTAGTACTGTAGTAGAGGAATCTAAAATATGAAACTGAACTGATGAACTTAAAGGAATATATAGAGGATTAATGAGATGACCCTTTTCTATTTTTTCCTCTCTTCTGGACTTGCCCCATCAACCGAAACTTTATCGCGGGCTGGGCAATAAACATTTTGCACATCAAAAGCTCAGAAAAACCTTTTTGTTTGCCTTGCTTAAGCTAGCAGTGTAAAAGATTCTAATCTAGTCTTCTTTCACTCTTCAATCTTCTTTCTGGTCTGCTGGCATATTCATCCCAAGCCTTAAAGTTTCTCCACATGTGATCTTGATGCTCGTGATGGGTGTACTCACCTTGTGGGAATCTTTCGTTTCTCTTCATCCTATTTCTCAATTTTTCACAGCTTATGCAAATGTCTCGATTAAACATGCAGCAGTTTTTGATTTCTTCAATCCAGTAGTTCATTTTGCTGTCCCAATGCTTTGGGTTTACATTACGGTCCTTTGGGAAGGCAGAAAACATGAAATTCATTCTATCATCGTCATTCCAGTCGTTTGGAACGTAGGCAGCTTTTCTTCACTCTTTCCTGTGGCTTCCATTTTGAAAATTTTTCAAAGTTGGCTTTGGCCTAACTGAACCAGAAGGAGTCCCTTTCCTTCGCAGCGAGAAGCTTTCGCTTTGTCCTTTTATCCTTTGTCTTGTCCAAAGCGTGCATGCAACTTTGCAGCCTCGCAGCGACGGATACTGGTTGATAAATTCGCGCGCCAAAGGCAGTGTTGTTGTTGCTGTTTTGTATCTTTGTTGAAGTGGTTGCACTCACTTTGGGAGGAAGATGGCTACTGCATCATTTTGGGGTGACTCTGGGGGCTTCTTAGATGACCTTGAAGCAGATGCAGGCGAAGGAGGAGATAACCAACAGCAGGTATGTATTATTGTGCTTTAAAGGCCCAGAAATCCAGGGGGATCACAAAGTTTTAGCCCTGGAAAATGAGGTGTTTACTACTAATATTATTATATGATGACGAGCCTGGAATCGGAATGAAGGGTATGTTAACTGGAGTCCCTCTGGGTTTCCAAAGAAATTCAGTGTCCATACTTGGGAGCCTTAGAATTGGTGTAATGTGGGGCATGGATGTTTGGATGAAAAATAATTGGATGTTGCATTGCACATATATATGGCATATATATATGCAATTGCAAACCTTTGCTCATTCCCATCATTGCTCATCACAATACAAATTGAGAATCAACAAAAACCACATAGACTACTGTAGGCATAGGACGTTAAAGGATGCAAAATTGCATTAGGGGTCATTGACAAACAATTTTCATCACAGTTAACGGAATCGGGCTGTTAATGGCTGACCCCCCCCCCCCTCCCCCTCTTAACGGACCACTAGATTTATCACTAGATTTTCTCCTGTGGTAGGCCTACATCCACCTCTCATTTATAGGTCTATGTGTGTTTTCTGTTGAGGTCTAAGCCCCCCGCCACTTTTTCGTCAAGATCACGATGTCAAAATTACGTAGTGCGCTGCCAAAAAATTACTGATGATGAGTTGTTCTTTAAAGATTGATAATGAAGATTACTTATTTCAATTTTCATCACAAAAGTAGAATTTTTAACAGATTTGAGCTATTTGAGCTGCACCCCCCCTCCTGAAGGCCCAATTCTGCTAACTGTGACAAATATTGATTCCTAATGGGCCCATAGGTAGATCTATCCCTCCATCAGCTCTTTCTTCAGATAGCCCTAAAATTATCCTAAAATTAGAGCTCTTCAGCACTTACCTACATTTAGCTCTGCCTACATTTAGCTTTAAAAAGGACAAGTCCGGGGTTGATATGATTGATGGTAAATTACAGGATAATACTGCTGTGAATGATGAATGATACTTTTTTCCACTATTTTCACCTTCTCCTTGTGAAATTACGTATTCAAATAAGCAATTTGAGCGAACTGACGTCATATCGCACACACGAATGAAAACGAGGCTGTGCGATTGTTTTGGATTCTTGATTGCTGCTAGCCTCTTTGTTATGTACTCATGCATTGAAAATGGCATGAGAACACGATAAAGGGGCTTGCTATGATAAAAAGGTAAAAAAACAATCACACAGCCTCATTCTTTTTTGCGCAATATGACGTCACTTCGCTCAAATTGTTTTAGGTAATTTCACAAAGAAAAGGCAAAAAATAGTGGAAAAATGTATCATACATCATTCATAGCTGTATTATGTTGTATTTTATCATCAATCATACCAAACCCTAAACTTATCCTTTTAGTGTCATCCATCTTGTTCTCTTTTCTAAATGTTAATCTATCATTGATAATTAGATAGGTGGATATGTAGTGTTAATGTATATTAAATGGAATCTTTGAAAATGAATGAACTGAAGTATCAATACTAGGATCCATGGACTTCAGGAAGAGATGGTTTGATAATGCTGATAGATGCAACCAGGCCAATGTTCCAAAAGAATGCAAATGGAGAATCATCTTTCCAGATCTGCCTCAAGGTATTACTTGACAATGCATGTGCTGTATATAGTTATTCACAATCATCATACAGTATCAAATCTAGAATATTATACATACTGGGTGAGGAAAAAGAAGTTAAGACATTTGGCAGGCTATGGAATAAAAAGTATGTGACAAATATTCAAAACTGAAATGTTAATCTATCATTCAAAGGCTAACTTATAGATGTGAATATTTTGTTTGGTACACTCAGTCATCTTGTGGACCCAGAAATTAGCAAATGGGGTTTGTATGGGAACAAGAATTCCTTATTCCGTTCTGGTCCATAATTTACTTGCTGTTGAAATTAAGATTCTATCTCTCGAACAGTCAGATGAATTTTAAAATTTTAATGGCCTGTAAATCATGGACCAGGATGAATCATGGAATTCTCATTCCCATACAAACCCCTTAAAAGCAGTTTCCCAATTTCTGGGTCTATGGGGTGTGAGTGATTTTATCGATCACAATCAGTGGTTTTTACAATCTTTCATATCTCTCAAGGATTCTTATCAGGCTGTTAAGAATTCTTGAAATGTTAAAGAATTCTTGTGGTGTTACTGTGTGCAAGGCCTGTACTGCATGTTAAAGACTTACTACATCTGTCACTCATATACCAGGTGTATCAGAAAAATTGGCCACTTCAAAAATGCCGCTGCGATGGCGACTTGAACCTTGCAATGGGATCGATTTTCGTAATCCAGAAGCCTCAACTTAAATTTAGATATATTCCCTACCTGTATTTGCCAACCAAAAAAGATTTGTTACGGTTGATGACAGACGGTCCTAATTTTCTGATGCGTCTCAATTCTTTACTGTAAATTCCCAGAAAATAAATGTTTGGTTGTTTTTGTTTGATTCTTCACAACTATATCTTTTAAAAGGCTAGAATAAATTATTTCTTACCTGAAATCAGTAATTTGAGCATCCTTGATAGCGAATTTTAGCCCCTGAAAACGCTAATTGTTGACCATGTTTGAAGAAATAGGCATTATTCTCCCAATTTTGGAATTTGTTATCTCCTTCGGTACTGAATGGTTAGTTTCATGCTTGCAATTATGTTTCTCTTTCGGTTTCCATCCTGAAAATCTGAGATGTCCCAACAAATTGTCTGCCTTACAACATAGATGAGCTTAAGATGCCATAACGGTAGAATGCAATGCGATGCAAAGAAGTATGAGAGCCATTGATACAATGAGAGGCTGATGCAGAGCATTCACAACTATTGATAGCCAACTAATGGATTATTTTATAAAATTTTTAATGGTTTGCTGTGCACATTAGACAGGAATAAACTATAATGCCTTAACGTTAGCGCTCAGATCATCGTTACCTGTCCTGTAGCCACTTTTCTCCTTTTTCCCCTCTGTCATTGCCTGTCCTAGAAATCTGAGTTAATTATAAATATTTTGCTGTTGGGTGCACCAAATTCAGTTCTGAGGATGCCAGCTTTTAA